>VDFB02384345.1:0-170694 GCA_007258455.2 Sequoia sempervirens
AATTTCATGAAGTTTTGACCAAGTTAAGGTAGTTAGACATACAATTTTTTTATATTTTTAAAATGTTGTAATAAAAAAATCATAATTAATTATTTACTTGGAAAAAAATTACAAAAAAATATGCATCACATCACATGAGTCCTCTACTTATATCTAAAATCTTATAAAAAAATATTATCATTTTATTGTGGTTAGGGTGGTCAAACAAACACCTACTTATTTTTTCCCTGAAATTTAAGTACTATTGCTTTGAAATTTCAAATTTTCACCAAATAAATCTTATTTTTTAAATAAACCTAGTAGTTTAGAAACTACATTCAATTTGACACAAATTCTATTCTTACATATTTTTGAAATAATATAGATAACTTATTCAAATTTTTACTTCAAGTTGCCTAACTCTGATTTTTCTGAATTTTCATTGCCACTTAAGGGCCTATTTTTTCCATGATGATCCTACACATACCCATTCAACATCCAATTAATTCCAAGACTTCCTATACTACTGTGTTGCCAAAAAATGTATATTTGGACAATTTTATGCTCACTTGAGTCTCTCTCATGGAATTTGGCTTGATTTTTCCTATATTTAATGTTATAATGTGGCCAACACCTTCACATTAGGTCTTGAACCCTTGATAATCATTAAGAATTATAGGATGTCTTGTAAAAGTGTTGTGAAGTGTTGTAACCCACTTTCACACTTTTCTAGGACCCTTTCATTATAATTCACTTAAATAACCCCTTTTTATCACTTACCAAGTCTTATTTCAAAGTGTCATAAAGAGTTGTAACAAACTCTCACACTTTTCTAGACTTGTCATCACTAATTCAACCCTTTCAAGATATGTTTAAATGACCCCTTAATGCACTTTCCGACCCTACTTAAGTGTATTTTTTAGAATATTCTCGTTAAATATTATTAAATGAACGTTAATTCCCGACACACAGTAAAATTGCCCTGGTGGGACTAAGTCACCACCTGGGGTGACTTAGTCCCACTGGGCACAAAAATCAAAATAATTTCAAATTTATGGTAGGATTTTATTCTCTTAACCTTGAGGTTAGCCTCTGATGTGTTATTTTCAGGAAATATTAGAAAATCAAGTATAAATAAAGGATTTTTTTTCTCATTTTCACCCCCAATTAGTTTAGCACATTCATCTACACATTAGTTTACTTTCATTCATAATTCTCAAGCATTCAAGGTATAATCAAGCATCCATTGGAGCATCTTGTTGCACATCTTCAGATTTCAACATCAAGGGTTTGGTGAGTTTGTGACATTGCATGTTATTCATTCATCATTCTCTCTTTGTTTCATTTCATTTCATAGGGTTTGATTATCAAATCGGGGTTTGACCAAGGCAAACCCCTATTCTCTAACCCTTAACTCTTTTTCCCCTCTTTGCATGTGTGTTTGCAGGTCTTGTATGCAAAATTTTCAAAGAGTTTGGTATTAAAAAGTGGTCAAAAATCCATCAAAGTCATCAAAGTCAACAAAGCCCTAATTGAAGCTTGGAGACCTCTTTTAGCCCGTTTTTTGCAGAATCTGAACCAGACACCTGTCAAGAAGGGAAGTACAGACCAAAAGCTACAGATTCCTACCCCGAATTTCTCGAGATTCCTAGGTGGACTAAGTTTCCATTTGTGGCAAATTAGTCCCACTGCTAGGCCTGAAAAGTGATTTTTACGTTTTTGAGTACCCATTTGGTAGAAACCTATTATGGTAGAATCTCCCCAAAATAGGACTAAGTCGCCCAGCTTGGCGTAAGTGTCCTACTCAGCTTTTCCAGTCAAATCTATAGGATTCCAAAGCCTCTCCATATTACATTTCTATTTTCAGGTGCACCTCTCCAGTCTTGTTTAATTTTGTTATTGTTTACTTGCATTCTTAGGTCATTTTGCATATCACAATGTGTTTTCAAATAACTTGCATTTCTTAGGTTTTTCATTAATAAATAATTCATTTTATCAGCTCTTTGCATTTTGGACATTGCATTTAGTCATATTCCAAACATATTGGCATTAGTCTTTAGTGAACCTCCAAGTTTTTGTGGGATACCTTTCTCCTTTTAGGTGAAAAACCCTCGAAGTGTAAGAAACCTCCTACAAAAAAATGTGGTTCAACTACAATGATTGATAAAATATATGGATGAGGGGATTATAATCTCCTCTTAGATGATAAGCTTCCAAAAATAAAACATTCAAATTTAAATAAAATAGTATGTAACCAAAACGAATGATTGCCATATGGATTATGCTAATGATGTAAGAGGACTGAATAAGACCATCCAAAAATTTGTTTGAGATACAAAAATTTGATGTATGATCAAGGGTGAAGTAAAATGTCATGGGTCAAGTGGCACTACGTGTGATTGTTTAAAGATACTTTTGGGACAAAATATCAGATATGCAGCTTATCTGAGCAAGAGTTAAGTGGTGTAATTCTATCAATCAAATTTCAGAATCTCGTAAGGAAGATATTTTAGCTATTCTTCTTCTTGGTTTTCATTGTCTTGGAATATTTATGGTGATAATGTATGTGGGACATGGTACAATAGCTCATTTATAGTATTATGTTAATCATTATCACAACAATGGTTTCATTTAATCTTTACTATTTTACTTCTTTCTATTTAGGGTCTGGAACCTAGTGACAATGCTTTTTCAAATTACCTATCAAAAAGTGAACTATTAATACTAACTGTGATAAAAGTTATACAAAAATACAATGTAAAATTACTCTAAACCTTTGTCTCGTAAGCCCATAACATAAAAAAAAATAACTTGATGGAAACTGATTTACTAGTCTCTATGTCTAACACTCAAAAAAGATAAATTTTAATATAAAACAAATTCTATCAACAAAATGGAAAAATAGTGTAATTTTTTTTTGAAGAAAAGACAAGACATGTGATGTAGAGAAGTGCAAACATAGTTTTATAGAAACATCCATAGATTTTCAATTTCCATTATATAAATCTTAAAGCACTTAAATGGAATGCTGAACATACAAGTCAAATCCTACAGCTTCCCAATCTCCTAAATTGGGCACTACATGCCTAAGGAAAGATGCATTAAAGAGCAATATTTTGGAAACCAAAATGACCTTGTTCTTGTCAAAAATATTAATGTGTCACATCCTTGACATGACATTGGCTTATCGATTCATTACAATTTACAACCACCTGAAAAGTTGTAAGAAGCATATCTACATCAAGAAAAATATGAAGAAAACATTCCTTCAAATATTAGGTGATTTTTAAATTTTTTTCTCTACCCTTGCCATTTGAGTTTATCTTCACGTTCATTCTAAGAATATAAAGTAATGTTTCTTTCTCATTGCCTCTTGTTTTGAGTTTTTTTCTCAAATTTCTACCCTCTTTTACAATTCTTAGGATTTCTCTATCTTTTCCCTGGATATGTGCCTTCTAGGATCCTATATATTTTATGATAACCCCTTCAAGTTGCTCTGAAAGGTTCTTTCCAAAAAACAGCTCTAGATTCCATTTGAACTTTGCATTAGGTTTGGCCCTTCAGATATTGCCACTATCAGTGAAGAGCAATTTGTTCTATTGGATATTAGTTTGTAGTTCATTTTAAGAAAGTTTTTTCTGAGATAGTAGGGGTTTTAGTCTGTTGTTCAGGGGAAATTTTAAGTTCTATTAGGTTCAGATGTAGAGTTGGGAGTTGGATAATGTGTCTAAGACTTTGCATACCACTATTCAGTCCTTCACCTGTTTCTGCCAAACATTCATTTTCCTATTCTAGATTCTTCATAGTAAATTCAATCCTTTAATCGATGCTAGAATTGACGTGGGTTTCACAACCCTCATTTTTTTGAATAAGTCCTAGTAAATAGATTGATCATTTACAATTTCTAGAAGAAAATTGATGAGTACTAAAACCTATCTTACACCCTCCTTCTGGTATTCTATATACTAAAAAAGGAACAAATGCCACAAACAAAACAATCCTCCAAATGGGTTTTTCAAAATTTGGAAAAGAGTGTGCTTCAACAACAATCAAACTCATAACTTTCACATTAATTTTCTTTACCACACCAATTTCATTTTTTTAAAATTTGGGTATCATGTTTGCAAAAGTGTTACTTTTTTACTAGTTAAAAAATTTCATAATGCCAAGGGCTATAGCCACCATGAAGATAAAAAATAGCTACAATTGCAATAATAGATCATATTGTCTTTGTTATTGCTTGCAGACAAGTACAGTGGAAGAAGATAGAATGCTTAGTAGTATTGTATAATCTCTTGATGAAATTGTGGTATAAAATGATAGATTTCATACAAAACCAAAATCTATATTGGTCTTCAAACCATTTTACAGGAAAGTAGTCATCAACCTATAGTTATACACATCTTTATGTGACAAAAAAGAGAAATCATGCATGCACTCAAAATACATGTGTGTGTGCATATGCAAAAATATATATACATACAAGTCATGTCAGTAATATGAGGCAATGAGAAATCCCTTCTTATGACCATAAGGTTTGCCTTGCTTCTTATTGAAATTTTGATACTGGTATGCCACATGTCTCACACCCAGCCATGACTCAATGACAAATAAATAGAGAAATATTAAATATTCAAAAAGAAACGATGTGTGTGAGAAGAGCATTCATATCCAAAAGCTCCTCTCACACATTACAATGGACTGAAAAAAATATGTTTGTTAGAAAATATGTGTTTAAAAGGAAACTGTTGGTGAATATTTCCTGTAACTTTCAGTTGATCATCGAGTACTCTGTATTTTAATTACTTACCAAGTATTCAAACATTTTGAATAGTTTTATCTTTTAACTATTAACTGCTCAAATTCAATTTGACCTACTTCTTATTAAACTCATCTTGTTTAGTGGTAGACGACTAAATTTGCTAAGTACTTGCTTCATGGCTACAACAACTATAATTGATGTAATGCTCATGTGCACAAAAATACGAAAACTTGTGCACTGGAAAATTCTTACACATGCCTGCCCCCTTTGTAAATCAACTCAATCAATAGCTTTGAAGGAAGCACACATTACTTGATATCATTGAGTAGTAGAAATTCATAATTGAGCCGTGGTTGGGAATCACAAGGAGACAAGCAACAATCATGAACATCCTAGTATGCAAAAGGGGAAGAGTTGGACTGTTTAATAATGAGCCTTAGCTCCATCCTTAGTCAGGATGCTATGATTCAAATTCAAGTCATCACAAGGCCCTCCTAAAAGAGTACAATCGTAGAGAAATTAAGTGAGGAATGACTATTTGATTGTATATGCTTATCAAATATTGATGATCATAGAAAGCATTGACAAGATAAAAGATGACTACCATCAGAAGTTTGGATGATATTACTCTCACCATTCCCCACAAGTGCATCAAGATTAACACAAGAGGAAGTAACTATTACATTAAACCTAGGCCTTGATGCCAGGCTATACCTCCTAACTAGATCATTAATATCGATAGTGAACATATTGATGTTTCAAAAAAAGGAACATATTGTCTTATATTTGAACTTTGCAAATTACAAGGAACAATGACCACACAAAGTATCTCAAATATCCTTGCTAAAAACAAATGTATTAATACGTAAATGTAATTTTTACCTGAAGATATCTTGAAAGTTCATGCCACCTCCTCTTCCACCACCACTGCCAGCATGTTTCAAAACTTCTTCATATTTATCATAGATATCCCTTTTTTCATGATCAATGAGCACTTCATAAGTTGTAAAAAAAAAAAGCCAGAAGAAAAGTAATTTGTCATCTCAGAAATATCTTGGTAAAACAGATTGATATTTTTTGAAGAAGAGACTCCAAAGCACATGAAGAGAAAGATCATTGGAGCAATTATTATTAAAACAACAAGAAGATCTAGGAAACTGTCTTGGTTCTCACAAATTATATTTGTCAAAATTCTTGCATTAGAAAAGAAACAAGGGCATTGAATGTTAATGAATGTGTTAAGCCTCTCAGAGAGAAAGGCTTTCAAGAAAAATAAGATCATCAAAAATTCAAAGGGCTACACGATCTCCTATAGAATAAGACACTAAAAACTTGGAAATTCCTAAAGGGAAAACTAGGTCAAACAATCATTAGTAAATTGATATAAACATCCATAAACAACTCCATAATTTTGTGAGTTGAGAAAATATCAATTCAATCTCAACTAGGTTTTGATTTATGCTGAGGGAAATTAGCATGATGATGACCCTTCAATCTTTACCTGGATTGCTCCTTTGTCAATATGTGCATGTAAGGTGTTTCCTTCCCTGACACAATATAGAAAAAATAAAAAAAATATATAAAAGAATTTCACCAGCTGTGCTTTTTCCCCACCCAAATCTATCTATGGAACATTGAGATGAAGTCGCGTGCAAGCCACTGGGAACTTTTGCATGATACATAACATTATAGGTCTTGTGTTATGCAATACAACCACATAGGTTATTAAATAAAAAACCAAAAAAAATAAAAACTACCTACTGATTGATTCCCCAATTCAAAAAATATATATTTGGTTATGTAGAAATTCCATAATTCCAAGAAAAAAATATTTAGAGAATCAGTAAAAATTAACAGCAAATATGAAAACCATATAACATATAGTTTTCACATCAATTGATAGATATGTTATTTTTAGGAGTGATGATTACCACTTCAATTCCAAAACATAACCACCAACATAACAAACCAAACGCCAGATGTAAATTGGATGAAATAATTTACAACAAAATGAATGCCTCTAAAACCCATAAAAAAATAAAATATTTTTGCAAACCGTTTTATTGCATACCATTACTAATTTTTGTGAACTATTTTGTTGCTTCTTCATTCTTGAGATTCTTATCCGAGTGATACTTCAATGCAGTTTCCTGTATGCTTTCTTAATCTGCTCTTCTGGAGCACCCCTCAGAACATGCAAAACATCATACAAATTCTTCCTACTGAACAAATAGATTTTAGATAGTGTTACATTTTAAATATAAAACCAAAAACATAGATTCCATCACCTTAATTGAATCTCAAAAAATAAGGTCAAAATGCACATACACAACAAATGATTTGTCAATATAAAATATAGTAAACAGAAATAACACCACCAGAGCCCTTGCGAGTCTCATGGTGATCAAATTTTTCATCAATAGACAGAGTGGATTGACGATTTGTCATGAAAAATTGGATTAAACTACATTAAAGTTAAAACACTAGCTTGTACTTACTAAAAGGCCCAACTTCAATGCTCAAATGCAGAGGAAGTCTCAACCAGGGGTATACACTGGATTTCCAAGGATTCATTCAGCCACCATTAATCAATAGATGAATGTGTTAGGGATAATTAAGATTGTCTAGAAAATGATAGAATGTTTCTTGAGTCCTCCATAAGCTAGAATATTCTTGGAGCTATTTTAGAAAAGAACATTCTAAGAGTTGGAAAAAATAAGTTTCTAGATTTTAGAGTTTTCTAGAAAGCTAGAAGCTTCCAAACTTCAAAGATTCTATAGCTATATATGTGATTGTGGACAACTACTGAAGATAGCATTTTTGGATTGAATGTAATGTAAGCTAGATAGATATCTTGTTTATTTTCAACTTTGTTTTTCCTTATTCTTATCTGTTTATTACTGTTGTTATTTTTTTTATTGTTTTTGGGCCTATTTTTACATGGTATCAGAGCTGGAGTGTTACTAGATTGATACTTGTTTGAAGGCTGATTTTCTTGCTAACATGGGCTCTACAAATGAGAGTTTTCCAATCTTTGATGGAAGTGGTTTTGTAGACTGGAAGATTGCAGTCAATAATGCTCTAAGAGAGAAGGCTTTATGGAGGATAATGAATAAATAAATTGGGGAACCTCAACAAAATGATAGAGAAAAGGAGTTGTGGAAATGCAAATTGGAGCAAGAAAGAGGTATTATTGGTAAAGCTTTGAGCCCCAATTTGAATAGAATATTTGTTGATATTGATAATCCAATAGAGTTGTGGGAGAATTTAGAAAAAGATTATAAAGATGCATATATTGCTAGCATGTTTAGTATAGAAGAAATAATGATGAACTTAGATCCATCTGATTTTGAAAAAATGATTGATTACTTCAATGAAGTTACTTTTTTAAATGCTCAACTGAAAAAAATAGGTGTTGAATATGAAAAAAAAAAATTTAGTTGATTGCAATGGTTGAAAGTAAGCTTCCCTAGCCATACAGGGTATTTAAGGAATCAAGGAAAACGGTTCTTCAACTAAATCCCAATACCCCCCAACAAACTTTTGATCAATTTTGTAAATCCATTTTAGATGAAGAAGTTCAGCTTATTAAAGAAGGATATATTAAGAATCATATGCAACTAAAAGTAAATTCTCTAGAAATGATGGAAATGAGAATTGGAAAGGAAATAATAAATTTTGAAATAATGAAGGTTCTAACCATTCTTCTAGAAATGATGGTGCATAAAAGCAAGTTGGAAGAAAACCAATTATTTGTAGGTATTGTGGAGGTGAGAATCACATGGAGAAATTTTGTTTGAGGAAAAGGGACAGTGAAAGGCAACAATACAAGCCCAAGCAAGAAAGGTTTAAGGATGGAAAGAAGGATAGACATAGCTTTGTAGCCATCTCCCTAAAAAGACAAGAGAAATCAAATGAGGAGGTAATTGCTACATCCAAGAGTAAATCTAGTGTTAAGGGGGGATACTTTGCTTCATATTATAATAAAGAATGGATTTTAGATTCAGGGGAATCATCTCGCATGACTGGGGATAGATCTTTGTTTATTGATTTTTATGAAGGAAAGAATTTAGATCAAGAAACTTCCATTGGCAATAAAATGAAACTTTCAATTTTAGGAACAGGGATTGCTAATGTAACAAATGGGTCTTTGAAAAATGTTTTACCGGTTGAAGGATTAGGGGTAAATCTTATTTTAGTATATAAAATAGTTCAAGTTGGATTTTTTGTCACTGTTGATCAAGTTATTGTTAGAGATAGAAAATACCCAAGCAATATAATTGTTATTGGTAGAGTTGATCCCGAAGAGAGTCTATTTAAATTTGTGGGGTTTGTTGATGATGAATACACACTCTCTCATGCTTTTATTACTCAAATTGATTATATGTCAAAACTTTGGTATGCAAGACTTGGACATATAAATTATAGAAAATTACAAGACATGATTATAATGGATATGGTTAGAGGATTAGCAAAAATTTCAGCTTCTGAAGGTGTTTGTGAAGGATGTGTGTTAGGGAAACATCACCGAGATCCTTTTGATTTAGGTAAAGCATGGAGAACTAATCAACCACTGCAACTCATTCATAGTGATTTATGTGAACCAGGCTATCCTTCACTTTCAGGTGCCAGGTACCTTCTCACTTTTATTGATGATTACAGTAGGAGAGTATGGGTTTATTTTATTGAAAGGAAAAATGAAGTATTTGAAGTTTTCCAAAAGTTTAAGGCATTAGTTGAAAATCAAAGTGGCTAAAGAATTAAATGCTTAAGGACAAATAATGGGGGTGAATATTGCAATTATGCATTTTATCCATTTTGTGAAAATTATGGTATTAAGGTGCAAAGAATAGTTCCTTATACTCCTCAAAAAAATGGGCTAGTTGAACGAATGAATATAACTCTTTTAGAAATGGGTCGTTGTATGTTACATTTTAAAAGTTTACATAATAAATTTTGGGGCTTGGTTGTTTCTTGTGCTGCACATATTGTAAATAGAATCCCCACCAAAGCTCTTACAAATATCACCCTTGAAGAAGATTGGAGTGGTAGAAAGCCCCACATTGGGTATTTTAAAGTATTTGGGTGTATTGCTTGGGCACACAATTCTGATGAAAAGAGGGAAAATTTAGAACCAAAGAGTCATAAGTGTTTGTTTATGGGTTACAGTGAAGAATCAAAGGCTTATAGGTTATATGATTTGACAACAAAAAAAAATCTTTGTCAGTAGAGATGTAAAGTTTGATGAACATTCACAACTTCCAACCACTTCTTCTCACTCTACAACAACCAATGCTTCCTATATCAATGAAGATGAAGTGTGCACTAATGAAACAACTAATGCTTGTGAGCAGCCTCTTTTTGCAGGTAGTGATGATGAAGAAGATGACATTTCAACTAGACAAAATACAAGGAGTTTTGAAGAAATCTATACGCAAGGCCCAAAGAACCAAGGAAGGAATGGTAGTGCTCTCATGGCCAAAGTATTACAAGTAAATGACCCAACCTCATATGCGAAAGCTAGAGGGAAGAAAGAATGGGAGCAAGCTATGAAAGAAGAATATGATGCTTTGGTGAAGAATAAAACTTGGGAACTTGTGTCACTTCCCCAAGGTAAGAATGTTATTGGTTGCAAATGCATTTACAAAACAAAATTTAAATCAGATGGTGCTATAGAAAAATTTAAAGCTAGATTGGTTGCTAAGGGATTCAATCAAAAAGAGGGTGTTGATTATGAAGAAACATTTTCTCCTGTCATTAAAATGAATAAATTCAGAATTATTCTTTCTTTGGCTGCAAGTATTGGATGGCATGTTCATCAAATGGATGTAAAAAATGCTTTCTTAAATGGAGATTTAAATATGAAGAAATATATATGGATCAACCACCAAGTTTTGTAGATCAGCAACATCCTAATCTTGTTTATAGATTAAAGAAGTCACTTTATGGACTTAAACAAGCACCAAGAGCATGGAATGAGAAGATTGATAGGTATTTTTAGCTTCATGGGTTTACAAAATGTAAATCAGATCCAAATATTTATGTGAAGAGAGTACAAAATGAAATCATTCTTATTGTATTTTATGTAGATGATTTACTCATAGTTGGACCAAATATTGGGTTAATTAATGATTTGAGATCATATCTTAAAGGGGCATTTCATATGAGTGATTTGGGTGAACTAAATTATTTTCTTGGCTTGCAAATTAGTAGGCTTCGTGATGGGTTGTTTATCTCTCAAACAAAATATGTTTTGGATCTTTTAGAAAAAATTAAAATGCTTGAATGCAAGCCATCCCCTACTCTTTTCCAATTTGGAATTAAGCTTACTAAGGAATGTGTCTCCAAGAAGGTGGATGCTATTTTATAAAGACATCTTGTTGGTAGCTTGGCTTATCTAACCCATTCTAGACTAGACATTTGTTTTGTAGTCAATATGGTATCTAGATTTATGTAGGAACTGAAAGAAAGTCATTAGTTGGCTGCCAAGAGGATTTTATGACACATTCATGGAACCATTACTATATGGCATACATTATAGTTACAAGTCCTTAGTTTCTTTGATTGGCTTTATAGATTCAGATTGGGGAGGTGATCTAGATGATAGGAAATCTACTGGTGGTTATATTTTTCACCTTGGGTCGGGTCCAATCACATGGAGCAACAAAAAAAAAAAACTACATCATTGTCTTCATATGAAGCAGAATATAGAGCAACAAAAGAAGCTGGAAAGGAAGCAGTTTGGATTCAAAATCTTTTATTTGAGCTTGGTTTTGCACAAAGTTCAGCTACTACTTTGTATTGTGATAATCAAAGTGCTATACATGTTGCAAATAATCCTATTTTCCATGCTAAAACAAAGCACATTGAGATTGATGTTCACAATATTCAAGATCTTTTTCAAGAAAATTTTGTTAATCTCCAATTTTTTCCAAGTGAAGACCAAGCAGTAGATATATTTACTAAGAGTATGCTTGAGGCCAAATTTTTGAAATTATGGGGTATATTGGGCATGATTGAGGTGAACATTAAGGGGGGATAGTAATATAGTTTTCCCCTCTCCTTTGTATTTTCTTTCTACTATTCTATCCAATCTTAAGGGGGGATGTTAGGGATAATTAAGATTGTCTAGAAAATGATAGAATGTTTCTAGAGTCTTCCATAAGCTAGAATATTCTTGGAGCTGTTTTAGAAAAGAACATTCTAAGAGTTGTTGCAAAAAAGAAGTTTCCAGATTTTAGAGTTTTCTAGAAAGCTAGAAGCTTCCAGACTTCAAAGATTCTATAGCTATATATGTGATTGTGGACAACTACTGAAGATAGAATTTTTGGATTGAATGTAATGCAAGCTAGATATATATCTTATTTTTTTCAACTATGTTTTGCCTTATTCTTATTTGTTTATTACTATTGTTATGTTTTTATTGTTTTTGGGCCTATTTTACAAAATTTTGACAAGTAGTGGTTTATCCAACAGACTTGTGTCAATTCCAAACAAAATTTTGGCCTCTAATGTGAATTGAAAAAAAATTGGGTGTTTATGATTTGTATTTTTGCTTCTCTTGTGAATTACAAACATATGTGACTATGTTGATAGATTTTTTATTGATTTTGTTGTGAAGAAAAACAAATGTGGGTTGTTAATGAAGACATATGAGCCACTCACCAGTAGTGCACTATTCCTATGACTCTTCCCATGTTCAAGCACTGCATAGAATAACGAACATGGAAGAAAGAAACCCAGAGCTACAAACACACAAGATTTTCAACAAACAATAAACAAACAAGAATAAACACAAATAGAACCCAACACTCGCATGAGATTTTATGAATTAACTATGCATTCACTTCTTGTGTACTCACTAGCCCTCCAACATATTTTGCACAATTTGCATTTAATGCATTAAACATGCATTCACTACTTTAGTACCCACCAGTCTACTGCCAAAACTCGCACAATATGCATCCCCCGATTAAATATTTTCCACAATATATAATTTCCCCCTATTTGCCTATTTTACTTAAACAAAAATGAAAAATCGACCTACTCAAACCTATAGAAAAAGAGATAATCGTAATTTTCAAGTACAAAAAATATGTGTTTAAATCTCGACTATAGGAAAAAGACAAAAATATTTTAAACAATACAATTTGATTGGCCAAGCAACTATTTGAATATGAATTCAACGATTGCAAAAGGTAACCTGCCTATTGGCGGGACCTAATAATCGGAAGTAGTGGACTCTACCTATGAAATACCGAGTTCCACTAAACAAAAATCACTTTTAATAAAAAAAGAACAAAGATAAAAAGATAAAATATTTTCAAATAAAAATTGATGTTTAACACAAAGTACTCTTGTATTGTTTTGATCTTTGAACCATAAAAGTAATAAATGCACGTACTATTATTGTTATAAATTTAGTGACCATTTTAACTAAAAATTATATGTTTATATTTATCTAATACATTTAATGATTGGGTAGAGTGATTAGTGTATGAAATGATATATTTTTGAATGAAAGTTGATAAAAAAAAAGATCTTAATTTAATATCATTTTTACACTTTCTAAGGATTTGGATTTAATTAATTATCTTAGTTATTTGTTTTTTGTGGTCACTTTTACACATAAAAATGAAATTGGTTCACATTTGTACTATGAAAATGAATCTTGTTCATTTCAATAAACACAAATTTAACTCTCAAATTTTCTATTTTAAAATTTGAAATTACATCAATATCCCCATTTTCCAACTAGTGACGAGTTGACTAAAGTACATACTATTTCAAATTTTGAAGTAAGGTGTTATATAAAGGGATAAACTATACTTCATTATTACATACATAACCACAAATTATTAGAGAGCTTTGTTGAATATTGCATCATAATAAGAACATATCATTATCATAACATCAATAGTTACATGTTTAAATATAGCATATTGCATAATTCATGTTGCCTCCAATAATTGTTTTATACAATTGACTTCATAATAAGGGTTTAACTAAATGACAACCATCCTCTCCTAGTAAAATATTAAATGATGTTTATTAATACCACTCCTCTCAAACACAATTTTTAAAAATCAAGATGAACAAGCTCTAAATATTAAAAAAAACTATGTTTAGATTTGCATGCTTAGAGTTTAGTTTATAACTGTTATAGTGAGACAAAAAAATGTCTTAAGGAGGTTATCTTGTAGGTCCTTATTTTTGCTATGTCGGTGAACTAGTTGATGAATTCTATATAATCAAATCAACATCTATTATAGTCAATGAAGACACCGAAATCTGGTTTTTAGCCTGTGACTTCTATACTCTTCGTAATTCGTATTCTTCATGGTCATGATTAAATAATGTCAATTATTTAATTAGTTCATTTTAACATTAATTCTTCTATTAATTAAATAATCTTAATTATTTAATTAATTCACATTTTCTTTATTCTATCTGATTAATTAAATAAACGCTTTTTATTTAATTATGTTACTAATTAACCTTATCCGTCTTGTCAAATTAAATAAATTTTTATTTAATTTACTCTTTATCATATTTCAACTATAATTAAATAAATTCTTTATTTAATTATTCATTTAAATCCCTTCATCATTTAATTAAATAAATATTATTTATTTAATTATTCTTCGAATATCGAGTCTTGAATTAAATGAATTATTTAATTCATTAATTCTATTTTAACGCATTCTTCTATATTTTAGATAATCATGTGAGTTATCTAAGTATTCACTTTTACTCGACTCAACATCTATTTTAATCACTCAGTTAACTCTTCATTTGATGTTTGAGTGGCTGTCTCGAGTAATCTCTTCATCAAATCATTCAATTGTCCAGTTCTAACTCAATTGCATGTACATGCGGATTAATTAAATATTCTTATTTAATTAATTAAATGTTGTGCGTGCATCCGAACAAGAGTCGATGTAATCAATCTTTATCTTTGTCATGCAAAGATATTTCTTTTGTTTTCGAATGCCGAACTGAAGATTAAATCATTTATTTAATCTTTAATTCTATTTCTAATTTTTATCACTCATGTCATCACTGACAGTTATCAGAATGCATGTCTGATTAGTCAATCTCAACTCTCCGTTGATCTTTCGATCTTGGCCTGTTGTTCGAATAATCAATTTTCTATAAATTGATTTGTCATTCTTCATTGCAATCTCTCTCTCTCACGAAATCTTATGACTTTTGAGAGCACTTTTTTCTTGAATCTTTGATATTTTGCTAATCATTATCTTAGGCTATACTTGCATGAATTTATGAAAAATCTGAGGGCAATTATACTACACAAGCAAAATGGAGAAGGGCAATCGAGATGAATCATGGAAATACACTCAAAATTGGTGAGATTGTTCTCGTTTTGGTTACGTTTTACTTTCCTATGTACTTTGTTCCTTAACACTTTAGATTTGCATTCTAGATTTAATATTGTATTGCATGTTTGCTTCTAATCTTCTTTGTTTTCTATAGTGCAATTTTTCTATGGCGTTACATTTGGTGAACCCGACGTGAAGACACCATCTTCGCGGATCCATAGATATTTTATTTTGGTTTTTGCAGGTTTTTCGTATGGAACAACGCATGTGAATTTTTTTTGCACCACAAGTGACTTTATGAACCGCAACTAATAGAGAAATGATGCATTTGAAGTTTCCTGAACCGCAAGTGATTTCCCGAGCCGCAACTGAAAAATAAATGACGCATCTGACTGGTAACAAAACGACGCAATTGACTGGTAAAATTTTATTTTTGTTTCCCGCAATCTAAAATTTTCAATTGATTTTTGTGTTACTGATATCTTATTTTCAGCGTGTGGCCTTTTGGAGTTAACAAACTTTTGCAGGACGATTGACGAAGACAATATTGAAAACTACTAACGAGTTTTTTTGCAGGATGCTTGTCGAAGACCCTAGTAGGGTGATCCCATAATAGTGGTTTACAATTTTTGGCCAAACTGGACACTGAAATTATTATTTTTAACTGAATCTTCACATTCGAGCACCTATAGCGGCTAAACTGTGAGGAATTTGAAGATGGTGCAAACTAGAGTCTCATCAAATTTTGTCTGTAGATTCTAAAAATATTTTTTTCAAAATTTTTTGGAATCAAATTGCACTTCTTTTTCCATCTCCACGATTTTTTTTTTCATAAAACAACATTTTAAAAAGTGACGCAATCGTATAACACATAACTATTTTTCCATAAAGGATAAAATTCTAATTCTTTTCAAATTTAGATTTGTAACTCGATATCTAGTGCTTCCACTTGGTTAGATAGTTTTTATTGAATATTTTTCCTTAATCAAGTTTCAAAGTCAAACTAATTACAATTCGCATTAATAAAGACGCATCAGAGCGCTGCGAATCGCTTTTGTATATGTCAAAATTTTATTTTATTTTATTTGTTGGATCAAGGACTTCAATATTCGGTGCACTCATATATATATATATTTTATAATCTTCTATTTTTCCACATGTGAAGAACAAATAAATTCATTTTCATGAAAAACCTATGTTTAATAAAGCTTAAAAAACAAATACATAACAAAACCAAAACATATTAAAATTATATTCATTGGATAGCTTGTTCTGAGGAATACCATAATCATTTGAAATAAATTTTAAATGAATTCATTTGATCCCCAAAAGCTAAATCAAAAGTGAGTTTTTATCAGCATTTTGATAGGTGTAAAGGAGACGCATTTATAGGTATGGTTTAAAACTAGCGAGGTTCTATCCAAGGGGGTTTGATCTAAGGTGATTTGATCAAACCCTCTTTAATTGGAATCCTTAAACTGGAAATTTTTAAGGCTTAAATCATTATATTTTCTAAAAATATGTGATTTCAGCTAAAATTCGTTCCTCTCAGGAATTGTAAACCACTATTATGACAACACCTTTCTAGTTAATTTTGAAACAAATTGTTTGGTAGCATAGCAAATCTTTCGTTTGGTTTAAAATTAATGAGTGTCTACTGTGTTTGGTGCGAAAGCACAAGTCTGGTCACCCTTACGACTTGGTACATCGAAGTATCCTCTCCCCTTGTGCATCCGTGCAATCTTGGGTGTAAGAGAAATGGTTACCAACTCTAGAACTTGGGCCTGTTCTGGTGGGAAAAAGTACTCACCCTAGGACGACTCAAACTGGTAGCACCCTAAACCTGAGGGACTTCCAGCCGGTATATAAAAGTGGGTTCTTGGGGAAACCCCAAGAATCACGAGTGTGGTTCCGACGAGATAGATCCGAAAGGGGACTCACACCGTATGGATCACACCCCACGAATGAAATGCCTAAATTAAATACCTTTTATTTTTGAGACCAACCTATTTGTGGCCGTTGCTTGGTATTAGTGCAGGGTACATTATCATGCCCGAAGAAACTCACTACTGATCCCCTTGAGTAGAGATAGCAATTCTTGGGAGGTCATTTCCCAAAGAATTCAGAATTGGTGTGCTCAAAAGACGTTAATGAGCCGTGGAGGGGAGCCAATGCCACCAAATTCCTAAGCTATCTACTCTCGAGAAGGAAAGGTGTTCATCACCAATCTGGGGTATTTCAGTGGGCTATACCAAGTATACAAACCCTAGGCCTTTGGCCTATTAGGATGTGCTTGTCTGTTATCACTTTAAACGTTCTTTGAGTCCAAAATCAAAACTGAAAACACTTTGTCTTATGATTGTCTTTTATTGTTAGAATTTGATCAAGATAAACAGAGTCAGTTTAAATTTCATGTCACTGAAAATTCACAGAGAGTCGCAACTATTCACCAGAAACACGCATCTAATTTTTAGAGTCGCATCTGTTAATTTCTGAGTTGCATATGTCAGTTTAGCTCGCATTTGCTTTGGAAAAACCGCATGCGTTATATTCTGAGTCGCATCTGTTAGCTAGAGTTGCATCTGTAAATTTTGAGTCGCATCTATCAGGAAGACCGCAATTGTTAATTCTAGACCGCATCTGTTAAATCCTGAGGTGCATTTGTCTGATTATCAGAAAACCAGAATTCCTTGTCACTGTCCAGTCAACACATCTGCACCAGTTTCAGTTGTCTTCACACAAACAGTCTTTGAAACAGAAACCTGAAATGATTTGCTCAATTTTGCATCTTTTAGGGTCATTTAGTTATTTCCATAGTTGTCTTCAGTTAGAGCTTAGCTTCATCTTAGGGTACATATCACCTTGCATTGAACTTCTAGGAAGGTCACTTTTACAAACTTTAGGAGTAGTCCACCATCTATACTCTAGAAAGGTCATAGTGTCAACAAATTTTTTTATTGAACCTAGTCTTATCATCTTATACTTTGTCCTACAGAGAGTCCTCCTAGCTCATCAGTCTAGTTAGGAAACTCAACTTGTCTTTGATCCTCATCCTACATTGGTTCCTTGACTTAACTAAATTGACACCTTGGTTTGACTTTAGGCAGTTGGTCCCTTCACCTTGGGTTTATATAACTGATCACTATAGGGTCTCACTTAGACTTTTGCATCTTTAGAGTCTAGACTAGTGTCATCCCAGGACATCCCTTATTTCGCATAAAAAAAATCCCAAAAACATAGACTAGGGTCATACTGTTCATACATATAGTCTTGCATTTCTCGCATATTGAGCTTGTCTTACATGGTTGAAACTAGGTCTAAGAGAAGAGAGAGAGAAAACATGTCGAACCCAAACGAGTTCATCAATCCATTTTCTTCAAGACCTCATAAGACTCTATTAGAAAAATTCACCACTAGAAACACTCAAGGACATATTGCAGTAGAGGACATAGAGGCTGCTGCACAGGACCCTGAGTTTGCCTCTTTTGTAGATGAGTACCTAGCAAATGATCGTCAACAATTTTTAGGCAAATTGTTAGCTGAAGGTGCTAAGTTACCTCCAAGATTTGACATTAGAACCTTACAAACTCAATCTACACAAGGGACAAACACAACGACTGCTAGTACTACTATACCTCAGATAAGCACAACTATGCCATCTAGCACATCTACACAGAGTACGACAGTCCATACTTCCCCATTTGGTATGTTTGGCATGACATCAGGATTTAATTTCACTGTAGGGGCATCATCATCCACTCCCTCCGGTCCTCTTGCTGGGAGTAAAAGACCTAAAATGTCAGCCTATACATCTTATGTTGGTGTTACCAGTGCACAATCAACAACCATACCTACTGCTAGTATCATGGGTACCTTACCACAGTCGATGGCCATACCTAGTGCTCAAATCACTAGTACTATACCAAGGATTACACAAATAGGGGGAATTCCCTCCTTCCAATATGTCAATCAAAATCCACTCTTCCAGACTAGCAGTCAGAATCCACTTACATCGATTCCGAATCAGAATCTTTTTTCATAGATTGGTAGTCAGAATCTGTCTACACAGATTCCAAGTCAAAACTAATTCACATCGATTCCAAATTAGAATCCTTTTTCATAGATTGGTAGTCAGAATCCGTCCACACAGATTCCAAGTCAAAACCAATTCACATCAATTCTAAATCAGAACCCCTTTTCATAGAGTGGTGCTCAGAATCCATTTACACAGAACCCAGGTCAATACCAATTTATGCAGATACCAGACCAAAACACATTTATCAACATTCCGAATCCAAATCCACCTTAGATGCCAACGTTCAATCAAAACCCATCACGAGACTTTGGATTTCAGAACACATACACAGATCCGCATAATCCTCCTAGCACATCTTTGACCCAAGTTGACATCCTACAAACACAAATGCAGCATTACAAACACAAATGGATAACATGTCGGTGTCAACTAAGAAATCATTTTCAACAAAGGACATATGCCCATTCCCCTTTGATAGATCATTGTACATGACACCTTTCCCTCACAGATATGTCATACCGAATCTTCCTAAGTACAATGGCAAATGAAATCCAGTAGAACATATCAGGGAATTTTCTACCATATGCATAGATATCGCTTACGACCCCACGTATCTTATGAGACTATTTCCACGAAGTCTTGTAGGAATTGCACTAGAATGGTTTTCGGGTCTAGATTCTGGCATTAGATCTTGGGGAGAACTAGTTGAGAAATTTGTGGAGCAATTCTCCTTCAACATTGACCATGAGATAAATATAGCAACCTTGTGCCACACAACGCAAGATGAAGGTGAAACATTCATTGCTTTCTTCCAGAGATGGAGAACTATTGCTAGTAGGTGTCCTGTCGAAATACCTGAAAAACAAAAGGTTACAATGTTTCAAGAAAACCTTCATCCAAAACTCAAGAGTAACTTAAGGGTACATTGTTGCATATCTTTTTCAGAACTAGTGGAAAAAGGGGTTATAATAGAGAAGGATCTCATTGAAAAGGGTGAACTCAAGATGACAACATCCAATTGAAACCTGAAAGCACAAAACACCCCCACAGACAGAAACAAGTTTTGGTCTCACAATAAAAATGTCAAAAATGATGGGGTGGTTGATGCTAAAACACTACAAGCAGGACCCCTCCTCACATTGCAAGGACCTCATACTTTTGAAAACATGCTTAATGCTGTCAATCAACCTCCCAACGTGGTCCAAAACACTCAACATCCACCGCAAAGGAGATTTCAGAAACATGAGTTCACTCCCTTAGGGGAACCCATTGAATCAGTGTTCAAACAACTATTACAACATAACCTCATACAGCTGCAGGAACCAAGACAATACGATCCAGGACAGTTTAAACCAACTTGGTGGGATGACAATGCCTTTTGTGATTATCATAGGACTAAGGGACATAACCTACAAAATTGTTGACAACTGAAGAATATCATACAAGATCTTGTTGATAGGAGAATTATTGAAGTTAGTGGACAAAAACAAAAGACATCGAATACTGATCATCAAGTCTTTTCAGACCCACTACATGACCATGGGAAAGGAATTGTCCCCAGTTCGAGTACTAAGACCAATATGTCAGCTAATTATGCGAGTATCAAACATGATTATGATAGTGGCAAAATCATTCATTGCCTTCGCGCCACAGATCAAAACATCAATATTATTACTATCAATGCTAATCTTGAGTGTGCAGTCAATACTCATTGTACTAAGTTCATTATCCAAGGTCCTCCATCACTGCAAACACCCCAACCTTCCAAGTTATAATATAACCTACTTGTCCAATTGGGGAAGACCCCAGCCCAAATTTCAATCTTGGAATTGTTGCGTATCTCTCCTGAGCATCGATCTATCCTCGATAAGGCTGTACAGAACACCACGGTCCCTAATGACCTTGATGTCAATCGTTTCTAGGAAATGGTGGGCTACTTGACCAATAATCACCATGCCACATTTTCTGAACAAGACTATGCAACAGAAAAGACAAACCACAATGACCCTTTACATCTAGAAGTCCTTGTTGATGACACCAAAGTTAGACGAGTTTTGGTAGACGGAGGAGTAGGGTTAAATCTATGCACTTTAAAACTAATTAAGGCATTGGGTATTTCAGAAGCATGCGTAGACACCACCAAGAGTATTGTCATTAAGGCTTATGATGATGAAGAATGAAAATCAAAGGGGGTGGTAACACTTCCAATCAGAATTGGTCCTGCGGTAATGGAGACAAAGTTCCAGGTCTTGGATCTCACCCTCCCTTATAACCTTCTGCTAGGTAGACCATGGATTCATGCCATGAAGGCGGTCCCTTCCACGTATCATCAGTGTCTTAAATTCCCTTACAATGGCACAAAAATAACTATAGATGGTGATCTCGATCCTTTCCAGTATTGCACCAATCTAAAGGAGATCCCTCAACGTCAAGTGCCAGTCAACCAGGAGGCCTCACTGTCTAATCCATCTTCTTATGTTGACCCTCCACACTCACTCGAACATCTATTTCACCCTCACTTCCTACCACTCCTAGGGTTGAGATCCAAGACAAGGGTTGTGGAGAGTATTACATGAAGACTTCTTATTGTGTTAGCCATTTGGTTCCTCCTAAGTCATATGGTTTACCTATAACTGGTAGGGGACAGTCTATGACCACTATACATGTTCCCCCCACAACAACTTTTACTAAATGGGGTGAATTAAGCAAAGAGGCTGTAGATACAAAGATGTCACTTCCTGGTTGTATAAGGAAGATAATCAGGAACCCCTTTTACTTGCTCATATTCCTACAAGTCTATATGGAAAGGGTTTCAAAATCATGCAAAGCAAAGGATATGATGGACAAAGTGGTTTAGGCTTAAACCAAGATGGCAGAATTGAACCAATATTTGTTTCTCAGTGGCCAAAAGGAGTAGGGCTAGGGTTTCAACTGATTTAGATTGGCGTTCCTAGTACTCCATTACCCTTACTTGAGGAAGTACGTGCTTCAGAAGATATTAAGACATCTCATGAACTAGTAGACCAACATCATTGTGACTCCCCCGATTCTAACGATTATGAGTGGGAATCGTTATCCTCTACTTCCCCCATGGACCTTGACAAATTATTTGGAGAACTTGACTTGATGTTAAGTTCCTCACCAAATCCCTTAAATTCCTGTCTACCGAAGAAAATGACAAAAGAGGAATGGTTTAAACACTACTATTGGGAATCACTTGATCCTACCTCATGGCAACCTGAGCCACCTGTTTTCGATTGTCAAACCTTGGCATTAGGCCCACCTATTCATCTACCTAGAACCAAACCCAAGAGCAAAACATACCTGGTACAAGATTTTTGTAATCACATGAATAATTCAATCTTTACCTTGACCCCATTAGACTTTGATAACTCTGACGATGACATGCCCTTAGTTTATCCCCAACTCATTGATTGGGATCAACAAGACATACCCGTCTTAGACACTTTTGAGAACGACGAAGCAATTGCTGAGTTCCTGGGATTACGTGAAGGCATACCTAACGGGGATCATAAAGCTGGTTTTACCATTGACTTGGACAACAAAGCATACTTTGGGGAATCTGTTCAACCCTTCAGTCGCAAAAATGAGAAAAAGGATAAACCAAATAAAAAGGATGAGTCTCTAGGTGAAAACCAAAAGGCACCTTTAGACAATGAAAAAGTAAAAAGAAAGGATGCATTCGAAGGTGAAAACCTCTCTGAGGAACCTAAGGATGGAGGTTTGAACATTCTCCCCAGTGCACAGGAAAAGTCACCCATGCTCATTAAAGAAACCGTAGAAGTCAACATAGGCACAAAAGAGAATCCTCGACTGGTTTATTTGGCAGCATCATTGACAATAGAAGAGAAATCAGAGTTCCATGACTTCTTTGCACAGAGACAGATAAATTTTGCTTGGTCATATGCGGACATGCCAGGGTTGGATCCTGAACTTGTTCTACATCACTTGCCTTTACAACCAGATGCCAAACCAGTAAAATAGAAGTTGAGAAAAATGCATCCACAAATTGCTTTATTAGTCAAGGCAGAACTTAAGAAATTGTTAGACGTTGGTTTCATCAAATCTATCGACTATGCAGATTGGATCTCCAATCTTGTACCAGTCACTAAACCAACTGGGGGCATCCACATCTACACTGATTTTAGAGATATCAACAAAGCTTGTCCTAAGGACGACTTCCCTTTGCCTAACATAGACATGATAGTTGACATGACAACAGGATATGAGATGTTGTCCCTTATGGATGGATTTTCAGGATATAACCAGATCATAATCGCAACTGAAGATCAACATAAGATGGCTTTTACTTGTCCTTGGGGAATGTATTGCTGGAATGTTATGCCCTTAAAACTCAAGAATGCTGGTGCAACCTATCAACGTGCCATGACTACTATCTTTCATGATTTAGTACACACTTGTATGGAGGATTATGTCGATGACCTTATTGTAAAATCCAAGACAAGGGCATAACATCTATAGTTTTTAGACAAGATATTTCAGAGGCTAGAAAAGTATAAAGTGAGACTCAATCCAAAGAAATGTGTGTTTGGAGTCAAGTTAGGAAAGCTGTTAGGTTTTATCATTTCTAGACGAGGCATTGAAGTGGATCCTGCTAAGGTGAAAGCAATCATGGATATGCCTCCTCCCACTAATCTCAGTCAACTAAGGACATTACAGGGAAGGTTGCAATCTATCAAAATATTTATAGTGCAGCTAGCAGACAAGACACATCCTTTTCAACATCTTCTTAGGAAAGGAGTACCATTTGTATGGACAACTAGGTGTGAAGAGGCTTTTCAACTGATTAAAGAATATTTACTCACACCACCTGTCTTAATGCCACCTATTGAAGGAAAACCATTGATTCTTTATATTACAACAACCCATTCATCACTTGGAGCATTGCTTGCACAGAATGACGATGAAGGTCATGAAAGGGCAGTCTATTATATCAACCGGACTTTGGTTGGTTATGAGCTCAACTATAGTAACATTGAACGTTCCTATCTTGCACTAGTATTTGCTACCCAAAAGATGAGGCACTACATGCTAAACCATCAAACAATCTTAATTGCTAAAATAGACCCTCTGAAATATCTTCTCAGCAAGGCAGCATTAACATGACGATTGGCCAAATGGGTTATAATACTTAGTGAGTATGATATCTAGTATGTAGAAAGAAAGGCTATTAAAGGATAGGTCATTGCTGATCAGTTAGCTGACGCACCCATACAGGCAAATCACCCATTAGTTGCAGAATTTCCTGATGAGTTCATATTCACATTTGACACAAACATAACATGGAAACTGTACTTTGATGGCTCACATACAAATCATGGTTTAGGGGCTGGCATACTGTTTATTACACCACAGCGTGATTCCATCCCTAAGTCATTTAGGATTGCATTTCCATGCACTAACAACATGGCAGAATATGAAGCTTTAGTGACCGGTTTACGTATGGCAGTCAAGTGGAAAATCAAGAACCTACAGGTATATGGCGATTCTCAACTAGTAATAAGACAGGTAAATGATGATTATGAGACTAAGGATGAGAAGCTCGCTTGGTACAAGCGCATGGCTGATAGCTTTAAAGAGTACTTTGACAAAGTCAAATTTCATCAGATACCTCCTATTTTAAACAAAGCAGCGGACGCTATGGCTACAATTACATCACTTCTTGACATTCCAAACAACGTGCCTAAGTTTGAGTTCTTGGTGGAACAACTTTTGGTCCCGGCCTATGATATCCCAAATTCTGAAATGGTGTGTGACATCATTGGTCCTGATTCCCCATGGTACAAAGAAATCTATGATTACCTTCATGCCGAAGTCATACCCACTGGTCTATCAAATAACCAACGTAGGACATTCCTCCACAAGTCAGCCAAATACACCATCGTCGGAGACACCCTATATAGACGTGCCTTAGATAATACCCTATTGAGATGCCTTGATTCTGTTGAAGCACAAACAACCTTGCGTGGGGTGCATGAGGGTATATGTGGTTCCCATTCTAGCGGTCCTACCTTAGCCAAAAAGATTATGAGACTGGGTTATTACTGGCCTATTATGGAAAAAGACTCATATGTCTTTGTAACGAAATGCCACCAATGTCAAGTTCATGGAGATTTGATACATGCCTCAGCACAGGAGCTCCGTCCTATCACGTCACCATGGCCCTTTGCCCAATGGGGACTCGACCTCATAGGTAAGATCCACCCCACATCATCTAATGGACACAAGTTCATTATCACTACCACTGAGTACTTTACGAAGTGGATTGAAGCCATTCCTATGACATACATTATCGGCACACAGATTTCTAGATTTATCCTAAACTATATCATTTGTCGGTATGGTGTCCCTCAGTCCATAATCACTGATAATGGCCGCCCATTTAAGAACCAAGAGGTTCATCATCTGTGTGAAGAATTTCATATCCAACATCACTTTTCTACTCCATACTATCCCCAAGGTAACGGCCAAGCAGAGGCATCTAACAAGACCATCATTAGAATCCTCAAGAAGACTGTCAATGATGTTGGTCGTGACTGGCATTTACAGCTTAACCCTGCCTTATGGGCTTATCGCACAAGTATCCGTACTCCCACTGGTGCTACTCCATATTCACTTGTTTTTGGGTCTGAAGCCATTCTGCCTATTGAGGTTGAGATTCCTTCCCTAAGGGTATCCCTGAAAGGCCACATTGATGATGAAGAGTATCAAGTGTCGAGACTCCATGAGCTAGAATTCCTAGATGAACGAAGACAGAAGGCACTAGACCATCTTCAAGCATATTAGAATCACCTTCGTTGTAGCTATAATAGGAGGGTCTTGAACAGATAATTTGACATTGGTGACCTGGTTTTAATGCAGAACCCAAAGAATCAAGCAGAAAGAGAAAAACCAGGAAAGTTTGAACCTAACTGGTTGGGACCTTATGTTGTTACAGAAGCTTTTGGATTAGAAGTGTACCAACTCTCTACTCCTGAAGGGGAACCACTGGACTCACCAATCAATAGTATGCATCTGAAGAAGTTCTATGCATAGCTTCTGGGAGCCTTTGTCTTAATTAGCAAAAAAATACAAAAAATCACAGAATCACAAAAAAATCATTATCAAGGTGAAAACCTGGCAAACAGGCATCTTGGTAACACCAAAAAAATTAGATAATATGGAAAATAGTAAAGAAAAATCATTCATCCAATGGTGAAAACCACGTCGGTGGCACTTTGGATAGGTACCATGGTGAAAACCTGGTAAACAGGCGCCATGTGTACTCAACTATGCTCCTTTGTCTACTATTATTCTAATCTATCTTGTACATAGTCCTCATCATTGTATATATACCTACCTTGTACATAGTCCTTATCCCTGTACATAGTCCACTTCCCTGTACATAGTCCTTGTCCCTGCACGTACTACCTTTCCCTATAAATATCCCTTATCTTTTGTGTCCATCTCTTGTATATATCATTCCTAATAAGTGGTAGTCTTTCCCATAACTTGGAATGATTGACATCGAGTGCATTTCATATCCCCCATTTTACCCTATTCATAGTCAATTGGTCTTATACTCGACTGGGGGCAAACACTTGACATGTGTCATATTGGTTCTTACATTGGTTGTGTTGAAGACACAAAACCATGAAAAATCCACAAACATCACAAAATGACCTGAGAAAACACAAAAACATTAGAAAACTTCAAAAAAAAAAAGAAAAAATCAAAACATTTCAAAAATCCAAAAAACAGAGTCAAAGTTAGTAGCACTTGTCAATCTTTGTTGTTTGTCGAACTACGAGGTCTCTGCGTGTACAACGTAGGCAAGGCCATCAATTGATGAGCCCCTGAGGCCGCACTAGGTAAATCCATTAGGGTTCGTCGCATTCACTTTCACACATGTCTTCTATTTGTAGTCAGTCTTGTCGGTCAAGTCAAGTCGAACTACGAGGTCTCTGCGTGTACAACGTAGGCAAGGCCATCAATCGATGAGCCCCCAAGGCCGCACTAGGTCAGTCCTTTAGGGTTTGTCCTCACATGCAGTTAATTTTCTGCGCATCGTCTCAAGTCATGCATTAATCTGGTGAACAAGTCAGCAATGTCTCTAAGTCAAATCATACAACTTGCTAGACAAAACAATTCAAACAAATCAACCAAAATTCTGCTACAGGATGAGTCCTTCTTGGAAACAGACGCTATCAAAACAATCAACCTATGTCTTATTCAGGATGAGTCCTTCCTGCATAATTGACAAGGTCGAACATAGCCTTACATAGGGTTATCACATCAACGAAATCTGACTCAACTTCTTATATGATACATGTCTTTTTGAAACCAGGCTTTGTCATGCCTTATACAGATAGTCATAATATCGAACCAGACTTACAGTCTTATTCGGTATGTGTATCTCCTGAAATCAAGCTCTACCAATCAATCCTTCTACCAATCAACAAATCAAACACACAGATAAAGTTTTGGCAAAATTTTATTGGCTTTTTGACTTTATGGCTTATTTATCTTATCATTTATCTTGAATTGATGACTGGGATTCATGTTACTAGCTTTCTCAAGGATGTCCCATGAAGGATTTAGAGAAGCAATGACGTATCAGAATTCTATTTTCTTTGACTGTTGTCTGTCGACTGTCTTTTAACTTTGATTGTTGAGTCATGTTACTAGTTTCCTCAAGGATGTCCCATGAAGGATTTAGAGGAGCAATGACATCTCATGACCCGTATTTTCTTTTGTTTGTTGTCTGTGGTTTCTCCTAAAAAAAAGACTGGGGCAACTTGCTGCCCTTAGTATGAGTTAATGACAAACCTTGTCTGCGACTGTCTGTCATTAGCAAGTGGATGACCTTGCACACCTTGATCTATGTCATATCACGGTGTTTTTCTCCATTTGTATTAGTCCCGCCCAATGATGATAAAGTGCAATACCTTTTGTGATACAGAAAAATATCGAAGATTCCTAATACTAACATCTATCTTCTGTCTGTCATTCTTTGTTGATCTTTCTTTTTGCACTAATAGTTCTTTCTTGCATTATGACGAAGTCCTGTGACACAACACATTATACATCATCCTGCATCAACATACATGTTAGAAACATACATACATATAGGCATATTTCATATCTAGATCATCATGGCATAATAGACATTCATCATCAAACGATACATATCATAAGCATTCCATGTACAAATCAATTATAAATACATGCATCACATTACATTCATATAACATCATATGGCATCTCATAATCATATAGGATTAACATCATATAGAATCATACATTATATAGAATCAACATTATCTCATTTACTGTATAAATATCATAAAATGCATACACTCATCCATCACATAGGCATATCATATAAACATCACATGTATAAATAAAGACTGCATGATCAATAAATAGAAATGCATATCATGAGAATCGCCACCAAAATCATATATATATATATATATATATATATATCGCTCAAATGTGTCACATTACAATGTCATAATGTAACAATAATACATGGAAGCCCGTAGGCTATAAGATCAAAATATAGTGTCTCAATAAACGATACCCCTATCCTGAGCTGCCACTACCATCATGCCGGGAGTGTGTGGGGGAATGATGCTGTGAACCGGAGGATCTCTACGCTGAAGGACGTCTGTCATATGGCCCTGCTCTATGTGGCTGATCCACTCCCTCTGTGCTCACTATTCGTGTGTGGGTCCTAGTCTGGGACTTGCTACTGTGTGCCGCTGAAAAACTAGGAGCCCGTCTCTCTGGGGGAACCTCTACCTCATATAGGTCCCGGTAGTATCTCTCCCTCTCTTTGGCTCTGACCAACTCTCTGGCAAACATAGCTGATGGTCCTATGCATAATGCTCTGAGCTCTGTGAACCTCTGCTCAGTCTCCTACTGCCGGGCTATGGCCTGATCCCTGTCCATCAAGGCTTTGTCCCTCTCCATCTGATAGGCATCCCTCTCGGCTATCAATACTCTCATCTGCTCCTCCAAGGAGGCAACCTGGGCTCGCAATATATCTGTGTTGGGCTCCTCTGCCTCTGTCTCATCCTATCGGGTCCTATCTCTCCCATCCTCCTCCTCGTCCAGCTCCTCTAGGATTTGATCTTGAATCTCCCTCTCGTGATCATCCTCCTCCTCATCATCCTCCTGGTAGGCACCTAATAGC
Organism: Sequoia sempervirens; assembly: GCA_007258455.2. NCBI lineage: Eukaryota > Viridiplantae > Streptophyta > Pinopsida > Cupressales > Cupressaceae > Sequoia > Sequoia sempervirens. The sequence continues at coordinate 29,340 of VDFB02384345.1, forward strand.
CCCAAAGTGTCAATCTCTGCCTCCTCGGCACCTGCCTCCCCCTCTGTCGGGATCTTTGGGATATTTGGTATGACTGCCTCCGCCGGCTGTGCCTCCTCACCACCTCTGGCTACATCTTCCTCTCCACCTCTGGCCACATCTAACATAGCCACATCCTCCTCTCCTCCTCCCTCCTCCCGGATCGGTGACAAGGCTGGTCCTCGTCCCCGCCGACCACGCCTCCCTCTCCTACCTCCACGCCGTCCACCTCTGCCATCATCCCCTCCATCACCATGGCCTCCTCTGTCTCCTCGGCCTCTCCCTCTACCTCATTTGCCTCTAGGACCTATCCCACGCTGCTCTATCGGTGTTGGCTGATCTGGATCTATCAAGGGGATCGGCCTATGTGTTGTCCACCACTGATCATAGGCTGGAGTGGTCCCTGGGTCTGCTAGTCTGTCCCTCCATCCCTATGGAAGTGCCTGTAGACTATCAATCTCTGCCTCTGTTGTGGCCATTGGAATCTCTGGCCCCCATAGCGGGACCTCTCGTGAGGACCTAGCAAACTTTGCTCTCCCTCGAGGTACATCCTGTACCTCTCCAAATTGTCTCAAAACCTGGTCTGGTAACTGTCGCTCTATAATATGTACATGAGACACTGTTCGTCCCACCAAGTACTATGCCTATTGACAAAATGGCAAGTGCTCGCCCTCATCTGACCACACCTCACAGCCCAGGTATGGTCTCCATGTGAACTCCTGCATCGTATCTATAGCGTGTCTGAAGTAGCCTGTGTCTCTAATATGATGCTGTGTGGTCGCCCCCGCATAACGAAAGGCATATGGTGCTCCATGAGGTAGGTCTACTGTAACAGGTGGTCTGAAAATAGCAATATGCTCCCACACCCATACCATCAGGAGTGTGGTACCACAGCTCATTGACTGTGCCTCTCTATAGGAAATTTCATGTAGGTGGAAGTACAACATCCCAAGTAAACAGGAACCCCAGGCATATACAACTCGCCGCTTGAGCATGCCCACTAACATCTCCCCCCATCCCATAGGAAACCCATGGCCTCGGTGGTCAAGTAGTACTATACCGCCTATCAATGTCACTACTAGACAGTCCAACTATCTATATCTCTGGGCCAACACCCGCCACCTAATCTCATAGTCATCAACCCCTAGCTATCTAACGTCGGCATGGGGGTAATATCTGCACATCTCAACAATCCCCCTCTGAGTATCATAGACCACCCGTGTGCCTCTAATCGATAGTCTAAGTATCCTATACACATCCTCTAATGTCACTGTCGCCTCTCCAGTCGGTAGGTGGAAGGATGATGTCTCCGAGTGCCACCTCTCGCATAACGCTGTCAGTAGCCCCTGATTTTCCCGAATCTGGGGCATATCAGTCACATGCAACAAACCCAAATGACATAGAGTCCGTCACTCGGGCGGCCGCAAGCTGTCTCTGAATCGGAAGGTGGTGGGTCTAGACTCCCGTGTGTATATCATGTCTAATACAACCTGCAACAACATTATACATGCCGCATGTCAACCTCAATTATCTATTCTAGTGCAACATGATTATACTACATGAAATGCAAATGCGTCGTTCTTTTGCACATGCGTCCTTCTTTTTCATATGCGTCGCTTTTCAACACATGTGGTTCATAAATTTTATATGTGTCATTACATTACAAATGTGTCTCATAAAGTCACATGCGTCACACAAATGTCATATGCGTTGCAAAATAAAACATGCGGTGCAGAAAATTCACATGCATTTGTACATTTACACATGCGGCTATTCTAATACAAATGTGATTCAAAAAAATCAAATGCGTTGCAGAAATCAACAAATGTGATTAACCGCAGAAAACCTATTCTAACCGACCGACTTTAAATTACAAATGTGGTTTTCTGCATACACATGCGTCGTTGGCGCATGCATATGCGGCTCCTAACTAAAGTGACACATATGCAAAATCTACCATAAATGCATTAAAATGCATGAAAATGAAAACTTTCAAAAGGAAAGTTTTAGGTCCATACCGGGGGGTCCGCGCCGGCTGGTCTCTGGAATGTCTGCCTATATGCGCGATGGTGAGTGGCTGGAACTGGAGACATCCTCGCTAGAAAGTCAAAGCAAATTTTCAAATTTCTAAGCTAGGTGGGTGTAAATGAATAGTTTTTCAACCCTATTCCTATATATACCTAGGGCTTAGGTGGCATTACTGTCCTACTGGCCATGTAAACTTCCATTTTTCATCATCCCGTACCCATCCCTCCCATTTCCGAACTCCATTCCGTCAACTCCACTGCATTTCTGCCTATCCTATGGACTAATCGGGAGCATTTCCAAATTTTTCTGCACCTTTTGAAAATTTGTCAATTTTCCCGAGGGGGCATACCTTCACCTATTCTAATTTGGAGCATTACTAGGGAATGTTTTTATCGATTTTCTTTGACACAAAGCCGAAACGACATTGTATCAAAGAGGGGCAAATGTAGACACCGAAATCTGGTTTTTAGCCTGCGACTTCTATACTCTTCGTAATTCGTATTCTTCATGGTCATGATTAAATAATGTCAATTATTTAATTAGTTCATTTTAACATTAATTCTTCTATTAATTAAATAATGTCAATTATTTAATTAGTTCATTTTAACATTAATTCTTCTATTAATTAAATAATCTTAATTATTTAATTAATTCACATTTTCTTTATTCTATCTGATTAATTAAATAAACGCTTTTTATTTAATTATGTTACTAATTAACCTTATCCGTCTTGTCAAATTAAATAAATTTTTATTTAATTTACTCTTTATCATATTTCAACTATAATTAAAAAAATTCTTTATTTAATTATTCATTTAAATCCCTTCATCATTTAATTAAATAAATATTATTTATTTAATTATTCTTCGAATATCGAGTCTTGAATTAAATGAATTATTTAATTCATTAATTCTATTTTAATGCATTCCTCTATATTTTAGATAATTATGTAGAGTTATCTAAGTATTCACTTTTACTCGACTCGACATCTATTTTAATCACTCGTTAACTCTTCGTTGATGTTCGAGTGTTTGTCTCGATAATCTCTTAGTCAAATCATTCAATCATCCACGGTTCTAACTCAATTGCATGTACATGCATTAATTAAATATTCTTATTTAATTAATTAAATGTTGTCGTGCATCTAAACAAGAGTTGATGTAATCAATCTTTATCTTTGTCATGCAAAGATATTTCTTCTATTTTGAATGATCCGGCTGATTAAATCATTTATTTAATCTTTTAATTCTATTTCTAATTTTATCACTCATGTCATCAATGCCAGTTATCGAGAATGCATGTTTGATCACAATCTCAACTCTCCTTGATCTTTCGATCTTGGCCTGCCGTTCGAATAATCAATTTTCTATAAATTGATTTGTCGTTCTTCATTCCAATCTCTCTCTCTCGCGAAATATCTCTCAAAAACTCTTGCAAAATCTTATGACTTTTGAGAGCACTTTTGTCTTGAATCTTCGATATTTTTCTAATCATTATCTTAGGCTATACTTGCACGAATTTATGAAAAATCTGAGGGCAATTATACTACACAAGCAAAATGGAGAAGGGCAATCAAGATGAATCATGGAAATACGTTCAAAATTGGTGAGATTGTTCTAGTTTTGTTTCCGTTTTACTTTCCTATGTACTTTGTTGCTTAACACTTTAGATTTGCATTCTAGATTTAATATTGTATTGCATGTTTGCTTCTAATCTTCTTTGTTTTCTATAGTGCAATTTTCTATGGCGTTACAATCAATTAGCATATATTACAATTGAATCAACAACAAACTAAGAAATATTATTTCATTTCTTAAATTATGTGGATTCATTTTCAATACTATTAATAATTCTAGCTCTTTATCATTGAGATTATTTTTCATGTTGTAATTTAATTAATTTACTTATGCTATTTAGGAGAGGTGTGTTATTTTCCCTTACATTTATTGGTGGACCCAACTTATCTTATGCCCCTTAAGATTTATTTTATTTGTGCACTTAATTATTTTATCTTGATTAGGGTTTGGAATTTTCTTCTATGATATCTCTTTGATCCCTATTCCTATCCATCTCTTTTTTTTTTTTTTACCACATCATTCACTATGGATTCTCATATAGATTTTTCCTTGTCATCTGTCCATGAATACCTTACAAATTTTTATATGTTCTTATGTTTGTTAATTTAATCCTCCCATCCTTGATTATTTTTGTGTTAAGTTACTATTGATATTGATGATCATTATGATGTTTACTTTTGATCATTTACCTTCTAATTCTAATAATCCATGATGAAAATACATCATATCTAATGGGCATTGATGATGTATCTTCACCTTAAAATGATATATATTTAAATGATCGAGTATGTGATGAGTCTCTCTCTCCATGAGTGAGTTATGATGATATGATGCATAGTGATATAATCTATTTTCCCTTGAGCGTGATAGTTCTGTAAATCTCCCCTCTCTAATTTGAATGTTCTCTTAATGTTTATCTTATGTGGAGTCAAATGATAATGGTTTAAATATGTGTGACCTTCATATATAATGATGATATGATTTGTGATGATAGTTCATTTGCATCTCATGTTGAATTTATAAATATTTATGGTGATTCTTTTCATTCCATCTTAGATTATTTTACATTATTTGTATACGTGATTCATGATGATGATTTCCATAATGTGATGGTTGTCAATGTATCTCTTTTTCCTTTCATGATACACCTATATATTTCAATTCATGTGATGTTATTGTACCTATTAAGCATTATCTTTTTACATATCACTAATATTTTCCTCCAATGTACTTATAGATTGTCCTACACATGCCTCTCTTACTACATATTTTTAATATCTACTTGCTAGGACCACATATTTTTGATGGATATTATAGTGGTGTGATTTGTGGTGCTTACATTCTTTCTATTACTAGTGATGGTGTTGCCAAGAGTAGAAGAATAGAAAAAAGAAATAAACCACCAATATACATGGGAAATACCCTTTCGAGTAAAAGATCCCCACACTCCAAAGAACCAAACCAATATATTAATTTACAACAAAAAATAGTTATAATACATTTTTAGGCTTAGATCCTTAACCTAGAGATTTACATATTTCTTCTCTTGAGGAAATTCGATAACATAACTTTGCAACAGTCCTAATTTTCTCCATCTTAAGCCCACAATATAAGGACTCGTGGGGGCCCAAAATAGCACCAAAAGTAATTACCATGGACCCAAACAAGGTTTAAAAATACCATGGTAAGAAAAAGTACAACTCATATCTAAATTTGACTCATTATTTACAATTTACTTCCTTAAGAAATATGCTTTATGGTACATTATAACATGTGTCATAAGTGGATCAAGATTCCTGGTTCACTTTCTAAGTCCCTATAACCATGATCTTACATATGTCATAGAGTTTTTCATAACTAACCCCACATATTAAAACCTCATAATGATATTATTTATATTTATAAATTCCTACATATGCCACAAGATGTTGAAATGTTGCAAGGAGTCCACCTCAAAGTGAGTCATCCCACATCCCATGTGAGGACAAGTAATAAATATAAATATAATAAAATATATAAATGTGAACATTAAGAATTCAAGGTTGAGACACCTTTCCTAACAAGATTATTTATTCATGTTGTGATTTAATTAATTTAACTAGGTTATTTATGAGAGGTGTGTTATTTTCCATTACATTTATTTGTGAACTTGGCTTATCTTACACCCCCTCCTTGTACATTGCAACTTAAATATATGATATTTATGATTGGATTACTTTTCTTTTAGATATAATTAGGGTTTAAATCTACCCTTATTTGTGATTAATTATTTTATCTTGATTAAAATTGGAATTTCTTTGTATAATATCTCTTTGACTCCTATTTGATCCCACTTTTATGCCTTAAATATTTTGATATGTTTTTGGGTGGTCCCACTTATTGGCCAAAGTAGGAAATTGAAATAGACATTTTTGACTAAATCAAATTTTAAATTTTTGTCACCTATTAAAACTAAACCGTTAAGAATTTGAAGACAATTTGTGAACTACTAATTTTTAAAATTTGTATGTATATTCTAAGTATTATTTTTAAAATTTTGAAAAAAATTAAATTTGTTTACATAATTTTTTTAATACATTATTTTTATGGCTAACAATATTTTTAAAAAGTGACATTTATCCATAACACAATTTTTTCTAACAAAAAGGATAAATTTATAAATTCTTTAGAATAGATTGGTAACAACATCTTGTGCACACATATTTTTTCAATATTTTTTGTTGCATATTTTATTTATTATTTAATTTTTATGTGAGTGTAGACATCCAAATTTGACCACTCCCACATAGTCAAACTCGTCTACTTTATTCATCTATTTCATCAATATTAATTAAATGATTAATATTGCACCTTCTGCCTAAAGTCCCTAAATTATTTAATTTAACAATTAAATACTTTACCTTACACCTTTTCCTTTCTAAATTAAATAAACATATCAATTTATTTAATTTAGTCATTTGACCTTTTTGAATAAAATCAATTTTAAATTCTTCATTTTTCTCTCTCCTTGTCACATCCTCCATAACCCTCTTCTAATCTGGATTAATTATGATCAGGGTATGCACACCTTAATTAGGATTAATCTCACATCTTCCATAATCTCCCACTTGCTTCTAATCTCTCATTAATTTTCTTAATCATGTATTTGCACAACCTTAATCTAATCCCCTTGCTACATTTAGCATACCTTTTTGGTGAACCTTCACATTTTCCACATTTGGCATTGACCCTTTTCCCCATGTGAATTTTTAATTCACATTTATTCATCCAAGACTCCTCTCTTCCCCATGTGAATTTTTAATTCACATTTATCCTTCCAAGACTCTCCTTATTCCCATGCAAAGTTCTAGAATCTTTGACTTGTCACATCACTCACATTTGCCAAAGTCTTTTAGAACCTTTGACTTGTCACATCACTCACATGTGTCAAAATCCTACTTTTTGGGAACCTTGTCTTATCCACAAGATTATTCCCAATCATGTGAATTTTTAATTCACATTTATTTCTTCAACTACTTTCCTCTTCCCCATGGAAATTTTTGAGGAATACTAAAATTCTTCATATGTCACTTTCCTCTCATATGGGAACAAGAAGTTTTTTTTTGAGAAAATCTTCTCATCTCCCAAGTACTTTCAAAGTACTTGTCCTTCTTCCACATCACTTGTCCTTCCTCCACATCATTTATACCCTTTCCATCTCACCATGAAATTTGGACACTTCATCCTCCACATGTCAAGATGTGAGGGCTTGTGAGTCTTCAACTCATCATAGCCCTTCATCTTGGCCATGATGGCTAAATCATGACCATTGAATTCTCTAAAGAATTCAACTTCTTCTATAAATACCCCCCTTTTTTTCATTCATTCATACAATTTAGGCATTCTAGCACCCTTATGCTCTCAAAATTTTAAGCCATTCAAGTCAACATTGAGCACATTTTGCATTCAAGAATTTTCATCCATCTTGCTTACCTATCACATACCCCCCTCATCTTGCATTTTAATCTCCTCCCATCCATTTCCCATCACATTTCCATCAAAGTAGCATACACATCAAGTTGCATCAAGGGCCAACCAAGGATATCAACACAAGCAAAGGTATAATCACTCTCATTTTTATCTTTCTTTTGTGTTTAACTTAGGCTAATCATTGAGGTGGTCTTGTGTTATTTCATTTTGTATTTCTAGTTAAGTCTTGCACATTTAGATAGAAAAACACTTGTTCACATTTCTGGCACGCCCGACGGGACCCACAGATGGGTCTCTTCTTCTTTATGTTTGTTGTTTTTTGACATTTTGAAGGTTAAAGACACAGAGAGGTGTACCTGCCCCTGCAACGGGGTGAACCTACCCCCAAACAGACGAACCCGCCCTTCAAATAGGAAAACCTGCCCTATAGGGTCACCCTTCTGAGCATCAAAACCTATTTTTAAGCCTTTGTTTCTAAATATTTTCTACAGAGGGGAGAACCTGCCCTTACAGAGGGGTGAACCTGCCCTTGACAGAGGTCAAAAAAATTCAGATTTTAGTTTTTAGCCTTTGTTTCTAACTATTTTCTATAGAGGGGCAAACCTGCCCTTATAGAGGGGCGAACCTATCCTTACAGAGGAGTGAACCTACCCTTGACATAGGTAAAACAACATTCAGATTTTTGTTTTTAGCCTCTATTTCTAACTGTTTTCTATAGAGGGGCAAACTTTCCCTTACAAAGGGGTGAACCTGCCCTTGACACAAGTAAAACAACATTCAAATTTTAGTTTTTAGCCTTTGTTTCTAACTATTTTCTACAAAGGGGTGAACCTGCCCTTACAGAGGGATGAACCTACCCTTGACACAAGTCAAACAACATTCAAATCAGTTTTTAGCCTTTGTTTCTTAGTATTTTCTATAGAGGGGCGAACCTGCCCTTACAAAGGGGTGAACCTTCCCTTGACAATAATAAAATAGCAATCAAAACTTTAGTTTTTCCCTTGTTTTTTAATTGTTTTCTATAGAGGAGCAAACTTGCCCTTACAGAGGGGCGAACTTGCCCTGAACAAAGACTTTTTCAAGGTAAAAACAGTGGGTAAATCTCATTTTTAAATTCCATTTTTGATTGTTTTCGATTATTACTGACTCTAACCTGTCATGTTGGCATTTGTGTTAGCTGTTCTAACATTTGTGTAGCTTTCAACGCTTATTGAAGGCCAAATTATAAACTTATAACATATTTTTTGCAGGGCAGATGGATTTGATTATTAATTAGTTGTTTGCTTTGTCATTTTTTCTTTAATATCTAGGCACATAGTTTAATTAGGGGAGAGTCAACTATTTTGTTTGTCGTGTCTTCAAAAGTTCATTTCTATCACCCAAGGAGACACTATTCTGTCTAAGCTTTCCCCTTGCACTTCATGTGAGCCTAAGGAGTAGCCAAAATTGGTTAGTTTTTTCTTCTTTAGTAGGACCTGCTTGGGAATTTCATCACCCAAAGGGATGATCCCAACCATGTGTACCGGCAGGGTATACAAAGGGGGGAGAGCCAAAGCTGTACCCCAATCCAATAATGTTATGTCTGGTAGAGCATTGAAGTTAGGTCGATACCTAGATAGATGTGAAGAGTTGGTCTGAGCCTTCAGTATCTCATTGGGGTTCTTGACTCACACTTGTGATGGGTTGGTGTTCATGGTTGTGCCTCATGTACCGAGAGTATATCGAGGACTCCCTAGATGCCTTGTTCATTCTAGATTAAGGACTGTGTTGGCCATACCTTTAACACTAATCATAGGATTGTGTTGTCTGAATTGTCTTCTTGTGTAAAACTAGTGAATTTTTGTCAAGTCAGCCTTATTGCTTGTTGTTTGTTATGTTTTTGGTCCTTTTCATGGTTGTTTTCACTTAAATCAAGTCCAAGTTTCTTACAGAGAGGTGAACCTTCCCTCTAAAGGAGCGAACCTGGCCTCTGTCTCAACTTTTAATCAGCCTATTTTTGTTAGAATTGTCAATCTTTTTACCAAACAGGAAAACCTACCCTCTAAAGGGGCGAACCTGCCCTTTGCCTCAACCTTTGATCAACCTATTTTTGTTATAATTGTCAATATTTTTACCAAATAGGTGAATCTTCCCTCTAAAAGGGTAAACTTGCCCTTTGTCTCTACCTTTGATCAACCTATTTTTATCAGAATTTTCAATATTTTTACCAAACAGGTGAACTTGCACTCTAAAGGGGAAAACTTCCCTCTAAAGGGGTGAACTTGCCCTCTATCTCAACCTTTGATCAACCTATTTTTGGTTAGAATTGTCAGAATTTTCATCTAATAGGAAAACCTTCCCTCTATCTTCGCCTTTGATCAACCTATTTTTGGTCAAAATTATCAGACTTTTCATCCAAAAGGCGAACCTACCCTCTAAAGGGGTGAACCTTCCCTTTGCATTAGCTTGTTGTCAGCCTATTTTTGGTTAGAATTGTCAGAATTTTCATCCAATAGGTGAACTTTCCCTCTAGTTTGGGTGAACTTTTCCCAAGTTGGGCGAACCTGCCCCCAAAACGACCAATTTCACCTCCCATTCAGTCACCCCAAGCACTTGTTTTCCCATTCCGAGCACCCATTTACCTGTTCGAAGCACCTATTCATTCATTCTGAGTACTCGTTTTCCCATTCTGATCACCCATTCATGCATTTTTAGTACATGTTTTCCCATTCCAAGTGCTCATTTTCCCATTTTGATAATCTGTTTGTCCATTCCTAACACCTGTTTTGTCATTTGGGGAACTCATTTCATCGTTTGGGGAGCCCATTTCATCATTCGGGGAATCCGTTTCATTATTAAAGGATCTTGTTTCACCATTCAGGGAACTCGTTCCATCATCTAGTAAGTCCATTTCACCACTTGTTAGGCTTGTTTTCCCATTTTGATAGCTTGTTTGACCTCTTTTATGATTTAAACAAATCAAATGAACCCAATTAGGTGACCAAGCCCTAGGAACAAGTGACCAGGCCCTAAGAACAGGTGACCATACCTCTTGAATAGGCAACCCTACTCAATCTAGAGATTCAAATAGTTGGGGACCTAAAACCTTGTTGTTTGTTGTGATCTAAACACTTTCATCCCCCTCCATCCACTCGTAATTTATCATTTGCACTTTCCAAAGGTTATTCAGTCATCACTTGCATCATATAGGCACTCTTAGACCATCTCTAGGTTGCAACATTCATCACTGTTCTCTTGATCCAAATCCCCTAAACCTTGTTTTAGAGGTTATTATCTGAATTGACCTAGGCATCTAAATCCAATCATTATCCCACACATCAATCATTGTCTTTGGCCCAATCAATCCACTTCTATCTTGAGGTGGATTTGATGTCGTAAGTCATCATCCTCAGCCCAATCAATCCATTTCCATCTTGGGGTGGATTCAGTGTCATGATCCTCTATCTATCCTTCAATTCGATCAATTAATGCCTTCACCTAGGGTGATTTCCTAACTGGGTTTAGAATCCCTTACATCATCCATCATCTAATCTTGTTAGTTGTTTCATCAAATGATCTTGATCTATCAATCATTTTATCAATCAATCCTTATCCAATCATCTAATCTAAATCCTATCTAATCATCCAATCCAATTGTCTAATCAATCCTACCCAATCGTCTAATCGATCCTTATCCAATCATCTGATCTCATCATCCTATCAATCAATATTTTATCCAATCCAATCAATCTTCCAACCATCATTTAGGTCATCCTTGCATTGAGGTCTACCTAGTAGTTTTGCATTTTCATTCTCGTACATACCAGATCATAAATCAAGAAGCAAATGGCACAACAAGGTCAAGGTTCCCAATTGAACATCCCTCAAGATCCTAACAACGGGGAAAACATCTCCCAAGATCCCAACAATGGTGTGAACATCCCTCAAGACCCTCATAACGGTGCTTCGTCACAATCTAACACCGACAGTCAAAATACTTCACTACCTGGTGACGAAAACATGATCAATCAGCCTGAAGTCACCATCGATGAATACCTAAGCAATCCCACTAACATCCATATAAAAAATTCCCTCCTTGACGAGTGTGGGGATAAGATCCTCAACACTCTAATCATGAATGGAGTCAAATCGCCATCTGGTTTTGACATGTCACAGTACACAAACACCCAACCCCCTCCCATCCATCAAGACCCGTAGAATGTTCCCAAAAATTCCTATGGTCCTGAAGGTGCACCTGTAGATAACTGGTATTATCTTGAGTTTGGAAATGTTGTGATACATCAAGTTGCCAATTATCCTCCCCTTCCATCCGCACCCTCTACAAAACCATATGATCCTTATGATCCCTATGCCTATGGCATGCCACAAAGCATCTCGTCTGCTCCACCACTCCCACCTCAGTATCCTAGTCAACCACCAGTCAATACTGGGGGCAATCCCTTTCTTGTATCAACACCACTACCAGGACCAACACCCACATACAATCTTCTACTGCCCCCTCAGGGTAATACTTCGGTGTTACAACAATCTCACGTTAATCCTCATCAATCCATTGCCTCACAAGCATCGCCACAACATGCAACTATCTTGTCACAAGCACCACCACAACATATTGTTGTCATTTATGTCCCCATACAACAACATCATCAACAAACCCTGCAACAAAACATTTCAATTCCACAATAGAACATGCCACAACAAAATGTTCCAAACCCACAACATACTGTCACTCATATACAACCTCCTCATCAGGCAACACAAACTGTATTACACCCTCAACAACCACCTCATGGTGCTTCTATCACTGTCCCACAACAACAACACATCCCATCTCTCCCTCCTTATCAACAATCATATACTCACATTTCCACACAAACACAGTGTAATCCCCTCGCGCAATATCTCTATCATCTGTCCAACACATACACTACTTATGCTAATCTAAACATCCATGTGACTACTTTGAATCTTCCATGAACACAACCACCTCCTTACACAAATCCCTTGCAATCCCACACCAATCCATGCCAGTAGCAACCTTCTTACCAACAAGGTGCCTCATCCACGTCCTACGTGCAACAACAACAACCACCTCATCAACAGGGTGCTCAATCTACCTCTTATTATATCAACAATAGTCACCTTATCATGGGGCATCAATTTCACCATATTACAAGGCTCCACATAATACCCCATCCACTTCATACTATTAGCAATCGCCACCTCAACAACAGGCACCCTCAACCTCTTATTACCAAAATCCGTCATCATCCTATCCGCCTTATGCTAATCAATATCAACCTACACCCTCATACGATTCCAATGCTTTCATCCCATCTTCATCCCATCTACAATATCCACCCCATTCGTCTAATCCAACTCCGCCCGCCAATAAAGAGTTGGAAGAGCTCAAAGCTGCATTGAAAGACCTACAAGCAGGTACATCCAAAAAATTCTTCAAGTTTGAGGAGATTTTCCCATATCCATTTGATTCTTTGATTTCACTTATCCCCTTCCCAAAGAATTTCAAGATACCCAAGTTCGACAAGCATACGGGAACTAAAGATCCAAAGGCCCATCTACAAGAGTTCTCTACACAATGTTAGGATGTCCAACATAATGATAATTATCTATGCCTGTTCCTTAGAAGCTTAGGCGGGCCAACCTTAGATTGGTTCATGGGTGTCAAGAAGGGGACGATTTCTTCCTTCACTGATCTTTCTGAATTTTTTTTCAAACAATTCTCCTTTAATTTGGAGGACATTGACACTCTAGACCTCTTGAAGGAGAAGCAATGTGATGGAGAAACTTTTGCTAAATACCTACAAAGATGGCGAGATGTAGCTAGCCATATGAAGTCCCCTCTCAGTGAGAAATAAATGGTCACCCTTTGTGTGGCTAATGCCCATCTCGAACTAGCACATGCTCTTAATCTTCATTGTGTCACTACCTTTGTAGAGGTTATCGAAAAGGGCCCCATCATTGAGACAACGCTTGTCGCTAAAGGGAAAATTAAATTGTACAACTCGGATAAGGACAAGTCATCCGGTGAAAAATCATGTTACTAAAATAAGAACAAGAATGTAGTCAACGATGGCGTCACTGATACTAAACATGTTTGGGTGGCCAATACCTCCTAGAGGCAACAACCATCCATGCCTAACGCCATATCCATGCCATAGGGGGCATCGTGACCCCCTCATCAATCTAATCAAGGGAATGGTAAACATCAATACACTCAATTAGGAGAACCCTTGAGCGTTGTCTTCCATAGATTGTTACAGGTCAATTACCTAATTACATATCCTATTACCAAACCACCCGATGAATCCAAGCCTAAACTAGCCTAGTTTAAAGAGAACGAATACTGTGAGTTTCACAAGATTAAAGGGAAAACCTTAAATAAGTGTCAGAGTCTGAAAACATACATCCAAGATCTTATAGATTGAGGAGATGTCCATGTGGATGCCAACTAGACCTTGTCGTCCAACGCTCAGTTAAAAATATATCAAAACGCTTTCCCCAAGCATAACCAAGGTCCTAGCACATCCAACGCAAATCCTAGACCTAGCAGCAATAACAACCAGGATAGCAACACTAATAATATCACCTACAAGAACATCTCCCTTAACTATGAGACTCTCATCACGCATATTGGGCAAGCGGAACCACGTGTGTCTATGATACATGTCAAAGGAAAAGAGCCTCAATGTGTTGTTACCACTCACTGCACTCGCCTTATTGTCCCTGGAGCCTCTGCATTAGCCCCATCACCTCCTGTGACCTCTTAGTATAACATCCTTGACCATTTAGGAAAGACCACAACACAAATACCTATCCTAGATTTGCTAAAGTATTCTCCTATATATCAAGAAACCTTGACAAAATCTTTACAAGATGCCCATTTCCCTAACGACATCAACCCCACATAGTTCCAAGCTCTGGTGGGACACCTATCATCAACCTAACAACTAGGTTTCAGTCAAAATTACATGCCTACCATCAATTCTGATCACAATCAACCCCTCCATATAGAGGTTCTCGTAGCCCGACATAAAGTAAAGAGGGTCTTGATAGATAATGGCTCTGCTCTTAATCTTTGTACACTAAAGTTCATTAAGTAGGTAGGATATACCCATGATGATCTAAGCAATCAAATCATCACTATAAAGGCTTATGACAATGCAGAAAGGGATTTCGAAGGGGTTGTTGATCTTCCAATTCAAGTTGGCCTAGTTATACAATACACCACTTATCATGTCCTTGATCTAGACCTCCCCTACAACCTTCTTCTTGGCCAACCATGGATCCATGCCATGCAAGCCATTCCATCTACCTATCATCAATGCTTGAAGTTCTTGTTTAATGGAATGGAAGTTACGATACAAGTTGATCCCCAGCCATTTGAATACTGTCGTTCACTCAAAGCTTATTTCCCTCATTCCCATTATTGTCCAGGAGTAGAAATGGGACCACTGCTAGCATCCTCACCTCATCCATCATCTAATTCATCACCCACCACCTCATCCGCTCCATCTTCTACATCTGATTCCACTATCACCAAGGTCCAGATCATTGACAAGGGATGTGGTGTGTATGAGATGCGTACTGATTTGAGTGTGGCAACCATGCCACCCTCACCACACACATATGGTCAACCCTTTGAGTCTATATTGAAGGAAGAACAAAATGTAGTCACCTTGAGCTCCAAAAATTTGGGAACCAACACTTATGTATCCCCCATGTTACCACAATATATGCTTGAAGATGATATAAGTCAATGGATATATAGTGCAGAACCTAAGCCTACTCCCCCTTTAAAGGAATATTTTCAAGAGATGTATTCTTGGCCCTCCAAATATGCTGAGAAACACAATTAGCTAGGAAGAAAGCAGTCAATTGACACTTCCATACATCCAAAGAATTCAGGATTAGGCTATGATAAAAAGAAAAAGGGTCTCACAGCATCAACTAGTACTTCTAACAACCGTACGATGATATAGATCACGTAGACCTTTCCTCCATGTTCAAATTCCTATCCGTTTGCACCATCAGCCTTTCCCTTCACCATCCTGAACTCATAGATTGGGACCTACATGAAAGCACACCTATCAGATCACTTACCTCAGTCGATACCTATGTACACCTCATGGGATTGGGGGAAGATGAACACTCTAGTCACAAACATAAGAAAAAGAAAAATCCAAAAGGGCCACCTAGTGAAAACCTCCTTGAGGCACTTCTTGACTCAGAAAAAGTCAAAACAAAGGACGTATTTGATGGTGAAAACCTCAGTGAGGTGTCAGAAGATGGGGACGTTCATATTCCCCTTGTAGGAACATAGTGGTTTGAATGATCATCCATCCTGATAGAGGAAACACAAGAAATCAATTTGGCAACTAAAGAGGATCCCAAAATCACCTATGTAGCCATGGCATTATTAGAAGAAGAATATTCTGCCATCTCCAAGCTTCTTAAGGAAAGCTTGATCAATTTCACATGGGCATATTCAAACATGCCCGAGTTAGACCTTGCCTGGGTAGTACACCATCTAGATGTGCATCCTAATGCAAAACTAATTAAGTAGAAGCTTCACAAAATGCACCCACAAGTTTACCTATTGGTCAAGAAAGAATTGGAGAAGTTGTTGGAAGCCAAATTTATAAGACCCATTGATTACTCTGAGTGGATCTCCAACATCGTGCTAGTAGCCAAACCCAATGGGGATGTCAGAATATGTACAGACTTTTGTGACCTCAACAAGGCTTGTCCTAAAGATGACTTTCCTTTGTAAAACATAGATATGTTGGTTAATTTAACTGCAGGACACGAGATGTTGTCCCTCATGGATGGATTTTTTGGATATAATCAGATCAAGATTTCACCTGAGGACCAACATACAATAGCATTTACTACACCTTGGGGTACATTTTGTTATAATGTTATGCCTTTTGGTCTTAAGAACGTAGGGGAAACCTACCAACGCATAATGACTGCCATCTTTCATGATCTTATCCACATCATCATGGAAGACTATGTTGACAATTTGTTAGGAAAATCAAGAACCAGAGAAGAACACCTTACAATCCTAAGGAAGATCTTTGAACAGCTAGAGCACTAAAAGTTGCACCTCAATCCAAAAAAGTGTGTGTTTTGGATTACATCAAGAAAGTTGTTGGGCTTCATTGTCTCTAGGAGAGGTATAGAAGTGGATCCGACCAAGGTCAAAGCAATTATGGATATTCCTCCACCTCACAATCTGAAATAGTAGGAGTCTCCAGGGTAAGCTATAGTCCATTAGAAGATTCATAACATAGTTAGTTGACAAGTGTCAAACATTCACCCACCTCCTAAAAAAAATACTTCCTTCAAGTGGGATCCTATGTGTCAGCAAGGTTTTGAAAAGATTAAGGATTATTTGGCTCATCCTCCCATCCTTATGCCCCCAATCCCAAGGAATCCACTCTTACTGTACATCTAATCTACTTCAGTGGCACTGGGGGCACTGCTGGCATAGCATGATGAGTCATCTAGAGAATGAGAAATCTACTATATCAGTTGAACCTTAGTTGGCTATGAACTCAACTATTCTTCAATGGAGAAGGCCTGCCTAGCCATAGTTTTCTATTCACAGAAGCTTAGACATTACATTCTCAGTCATCCAATTAAGTTAATATCAAAATTTGACCCGCCTAAGTATTTGTTATCTAGAACAACTTTGACTGGTCGAATGGCTAAATCATGTTGCTAAGCAAATTTGATATAGAATATGTGGACCGCAAAGCTATTAAGGGATAGGTGATAGCAGATCAATTCGTCGATGGTCCCCTAGTTGATGCACATCCTTTGTTAACATAATTTCCTAATGAAGAGGTCTTTACAATAGAAAAAGATACCACATGGACACTATATTTTGATGGGTCATACACACATAACAGATCATGGGTAGGCATATTGATTTTCACCCCCAAGGGGATTATATCCCAAAGTCATTCAGACTGGCCTTCCCATGCACAAACAATATAGCAGAGTATGAAGCTCTTCTCACCGGCCTTAGAATTGCAATCAAATGGAATATCACTTACTTAAGGGTCTTTGACGATTCACAATTAGTCATCAAACAGGTCAATGATGAGTTTTTAACAAAGGATGAGAAGTTGCTACCTTATAAATGCATGGTCAATGATTTTAAGAAGTCTTTCACGTCTATTCAGTTTAACCAAATCCCAAGAATATAGAACAAAGTTGTTGATGTGATGGCTACAATTGGTTCCTTGATTGACATGCCCAAAGATTAGACAAAGTGTGAATTCCTAATTGAACAACTTTGAATCCCTGCATACAATGTCCCTGAGAGTGAGATGGTGTGCGAAATCATAGGTCCCACATCCCCGTGGTATCATGAGATCTATGCCCATCTTCATGACAACATCCTACCTGCTAACCTTACCCGCAATAAATTCAAATCATTCATCCAATGTACATCTCATTACACCATCATAGGTGATACTCTTTATCATCGCGGATATGATGAAACTCTTCTTCGGTGTTTGAATGAGACTAAAGCTCACACTGCATTAACAAAAGTACATAGCAGTGTTTGTGGGGCCCACTCAAATGACATGGCCTTAGCTTAGAAGATTCTCAGGGCTAGTTACTATTGGCCTACATTGGAGCATGACTCTTGTAACTTCGTGAAGAAATGCTTACCTTGCCAACAACATGTGGACCTAATACATGCTCCTACTCAAGATCTACAACCCATCATAGCACCATGGCCTTTTTCTCAACGGGGTTTTGATTTAGTTGGAAATATATATCCTCCATCCTCCTATGGTCACACCTTCACAATCATTGCCACTAAGTACTTCACTAAGTGGGTGGAAGCCATACCACTCTCCCAGATAACAGGTACTCAGATATCCAAATTCATCCTCTACCATATTATCTGTAGATATGGCATCCCCTCCACCATCATTTCCGATAATGGTAAACCGTTCAAAAAAAAGGTTGTAAAATAGGTATGTGACACCTTTCATATCCAACATCGGTGGTCCACGCCTTATTACCCTCAAGGTAATGGACAAGCAGAAGCCACTAACAAAACTTTGATCAAAATGTTGAAAAAGGTTGTCAACAGTACTGGTTGAGATTGGCACCTCCACATCCACCCCATCCTTTGGGCTTATCACACATCTATCCGCACTCCCAATGGTGCCACTCCATATTCCCTTGTTTATGGTGTTGAAGCCATCTTTCCAATTGAAGTTGAGATCCCATCTCTGAGAATATCTTTGAAGAATCTCATCACTGAAGAAGACTCATAGGTTGCTCGCCTCACTCAATTGGAGCTCTTAGATGAAAAGAGGATCAAAGCATACAATCATCTTTAGGCATATAGGAATCATCTCAAGAGAATTTGCAACAAGAAATTATGTTCCCTCCATGTTAACATTGGAGATCTTGTTCTTAAAGAGAATCAGCGTACCCTACAAGACCAAGACAAGACAGGAAAGTTTGAACCTAATTGGTTGGGTCCTTATGTTATTACCACAAAGTATGGATCAAGGGTGTAATTCCTTGCCAAACTTGAAGGGGAGCCCCTCGAAGAGCCTATCAACATCATGCACCTAAAGAGGTTTTATACTTAAATCAGCTGGGTCCTCCTATCCTGCAAAAATTAGAAAAAATTAAGAAATCCAAAAAATCCAAAAAAAAAAATAGTAAAGAGAAATAAATTCTTCCTATGGTGAAAACCACCCTCGGTGGCGCCTTGGATAAGTACGGTTGGTGAAAACCTAGTAACAAGCGTCATCCGTAGAGATATTAATCATTATTTACCTTGTGTCCTAGTTGTTGCATGTCTCCATCGATCCTATCCTCACATCCAATTCCTAACATCCTATCATATCCTATCACTTCATTCACATCTCATCCTTGGCCACTTGGTATTTTTTGATTGAGCATAGGAAAATTATCAACTATCCATAATCCTAAGATTTTCAATCCTAATCTAAGCTTATGTTAGTTTTGTGTCATCATCTAGGGTCCTTCATTGTGTCGGTTTCATCTAGTTCTCGTCTTGTCTTCTCGGTCCCTTTGGTCTTTGTCGAACTATGTTACCCCTGGGATTTCATGTAGGAAAGGTTGATCATTTGATCAGCCCCCAAGGAATTTTGACCATCCTGTTTCGGTCATCCATCTTCTATCTCCATCATCCCCGTTTTTCACTCTTATCCATGGGCAGTCGTTGTTTGTCCTTTTCCAAACTATGTTGCCCCTGCGCTTTCACGTAGGCATGGTCGATCTTTTGATCCACCCCTAGGGCTTTGTTGTCATTTACTCGTCATGTCTTTCTTCCTCCATCATTGGTATCCATTGGTCCTCTTTCCACTTTTATCCATGGTCTTTTCTTGAACTACAAGGGCTCTGCGCTTTCACGTAGGCAAGGCTAATCTTTGATTAGCCCCCGAGCCCCTAGGTCGTTAGGGTGTGTTAGTCATGTGTCAGTCTTTTGTCTTGTCTCTTGTGTCTTGTTATCAAGTGTGTCCCTATCTATTTGGTTCTTCACAAATGGGATCCTCTAGTATCAGATGATCTGATTAGTGTCAAAAATTATGCAGCATGTGGGTCATCTTAATTTAGTATCTATCATCGGTCTCAATAGGATGCATACTTCCTAACATAGCTCATCAATCCTATCCATCCTCTCAATCCTATGGCAAAGGACGTTTGAACTTGATTATGATATTTTGATGCTTTTGGATTTTGTTTATTGTTTGAGCTCCCTATTACAACTAGTCAAGGTTGCCATAATCTATCATATTATGGCATGTTTTGATGGGTTAACATAGGGGCATATCTTGATCGTTTATTGTTGTTTTTTGTTGGGACATCCTTTTTTTCTTGTGGTTATCCCAATGCCTAGCCCGACCAAAGTCTATCATTTTGGGGTGTTGGGATAACCTTGTCTGTTTTGTTTGTTTTATGTATTAGATGCCAACTTGCCTTGGTTTCATATACCTTGGCAGCTGGTGTCTTATGCTATAGCAAAAATTAGTGCTCCAAAGATGGAAAATTAAAATTAGGATTGCATTTCATAATCAATTTCATTGCATCCATCCCTATCTATTAATCTATGATTTTGGTTGTGCAAATATTCACCTTCTCTCTCCCCTTCTTCTCAGGATATCAATGGTTTTCGACAGGTGCAATTACACACCATTTACTCATATTCTCGTGCAAGTCCTTATTGACACTTAAGTTTATTACATGTTGCGTTATAGGTTCATTGCATTTTATCCCAAGTGCATTATCATCTTATATTAAGTTGTTAGGGTAATCATATTTAGTTATCCTAAGCATCTTAGATTCATTTTCACATCCATACATATTAGTTTATATCATTAACATATTACATGCATCTCCACCTGCATCACAAAATGTTAAAATCCATATTCATCATACATAAAAGCATAAAACATACATCACATCCTGCATCACAAAATGTTATAATCCATATTCATCATACATAAAATCATAAAACATACATCACATCTTGCATTACACATGTTAGTTGCATCCATATAAGTATCAACACATAAAATCATAAAACATACATCACATCCTACATTACACACATTAGTTGCATCCATATAAGTATCAACACATAATATCATAAAACATACATCACATCCTACATTACACATGTTAGTTGCATCCATATAAGTATCAACATATAAAATCATAAACATACACATATGCATAAATAGAATCACCCATCATATACATAACATGGTGTCAATGAGAGCTGTAGCACATCATATAAATATCTGAATCAAATGTCCATCACATAGCCCATAATAATGTCCATCAATACCATCAAAACACATAAAAATCATATACACTCTATATACATCATAATCACAAAATAAAGTACAAGTACAAGGATCTGAATCAAATACTTTGTACTATCCACCCTACACCTATAAAAATCTAGTATCCTATCATCTGCCAAAAGAGTTTCCCACGTCTGACCTCTATGGAGAATTAGGTATCGTCCCTCTACAAGGGATAGTTTCCTAAGAGTCAATATATCCTTGGGTCTGCGTCCCTAGTGATTGGGATGGCATGGGCATCTGAGGAGCCTGTCAGAAAAAATGAAACATGCCTCATAGACTTATATGGTAGGTCGCCTCCCTCAATTTCTCATCTCTCTCCATAGCCTGATATCTAGTGGCATTCTGCTCATGTCTATATCTGTCTTGATCTCTACTAATGACTCCCCTATTCTATGTCCATGCATCCTATGCCAACCTTAGTTGATCTCTCTCTGCTCCTTGTTGTGACACCTGCTCTGTGGCCCTATCCTTCTCATCCTGCATTTGTGCCTGCATAGCCTGTATTTGTGCCTACAATCTTTGCTCCTCTATCCTTGTCTCACCACCCCCACCCTATGTTGCCTATGCTCGGCTCTATGCCTCATCTCTCTCCATGATCTCTACCTGAACCATTGTTGCATCCCTCTCGCCCTATAGAGCCTGCACCTATATCAATGTTGCATCGCTCTCCCCCTGTAGAGTCTGCAATTGTCTTTGTGTTGCATCCCTCTCACCCTCCATGGTCTCTATCTGTCCTTGTGTTGTATTCCTCTCCCTCTATAGGGTTTGCACCTATAGCTACATTTCATCCCTCTCCTCCTGTAGGGTCTACACCTATCTCTGTCCTACATCGGCCCTCTCCTACATTAGTCCCATCTCTCTAACTATCTGATCAACCACCTCTACCCTGACATGAAGATCATCTTGCTCTCGCCTCAACTCAATCCTCTCTCTCAATAGTCCCTCAACCTTCCTCCTCAAGTCCTCCATGTCCCTCTCTGCCTATGTCATAGGCTCTGATGATATATGGTCTATCGCTACCTCTGCTAGTAATCCACTCACCTCGGCCTCTAGCTCATCCCTCTCCACCTATATTTGTAATGCCTCATGTGCTAGGCTATCCCAATCTCTTTATCCCTCTGCTCGCACCCTGGCCACCTCCTCCCATAGCACGCTCACCTCTGCCTTTAGTTGACATCTCACTACCTCTGTATCTCTCAACCTCTGCTCGGTGATATGTAATCTTGCCATGACCCCTCTCAATAATATGGCCATATCCTCTCCTGTCAGTGGCACCATGGATAGTGGGGGAATATCATGTACCTTTGTATCCATCGCCTCTGCCTCCCCTTCCTCTTTCTCATCCATCATCTACACATCAACATCATCTCCCCTATCCTCTCCCTTGATCTCCACCTGGCACTCCTCTATGGTCTCCTCCTCCTCCTCACTCCCTCCTGCTGCTCTGCACCCCCACCTTCCATATGTCCTCTCTCCTGCTACCCAGCTATCCCTACCTCCTTTTCCTCGATCCTCACTCTAACCTTCCTCCAATGTCTCCTCCTCCTCCTCATCCTCTATCCTATAGCCCCAGCCTCACCCTGTCCTCCATCCTACTATTATGTAGCCCTCACATCCTCCTATTTCCCTGCTACACCAACTGCCTCCTATCCTCTCCTTTGTTGTTCCCTCCTCCTTCTCCTCTGATCAGCCAATCATCGCTCATCCTCTAATCCAAACCCTAGGGCCCCCACAATTGGCTCCTCTAGAGTAATCCATCAAGGTCAGTGATGTCTACACCACCTGGCATATCAATCTGTCACCCTTACCTCTATCTCCCCCCTAGCCCTCCCCAGGTAGGGGAATAGCTACAATGCCTCCCAGTGCTCTCTAGAAAACCTCAACGAAATCAGCTCCCCCATGGCCGCTCTCGGCTAATCCATCGAAACATGTTTGGACCCTACGAAATATCCTGTATAATCCCAAACTATCTGACCAAAAAGCATCTGGTGCTAAAATAGCCTCGATGTCTCCTCTCATCCTCCCTCCATCTCATAAATCACCAAAACATGTACGATTGCCACACTATGTGCTCCTCCTATAGGTCATCCAAGGTCCTCCTCCATTTTTCTAGATCCCCCTAGCCCTCATGGTGCGAAACCCAGCCCTCCTCCTGATCATACCACCAAACCTACGGGTGTTGTCTCATCCGCACATCCTACCCTCACCACTCCTGGCTTGGCGACACTGATGTGTTCCCAGGCCCATACCTACAACAACGTCACATGTGTCACACTAAGCACTTCTCGATAACAAATGTTGTGCATATCTCTATAAAGTTGTGTCAGTACGCATGTACCCCATGCAAACTGCCCCTCTCTCACCTCAACAATGTGTCAAATCACCTCCATAAACCTCAATCTATA
Organism: Sequoia sempervirens; assembly: GCA_007258455.2. Classification (NCBI taxonomy): domain Eukaryota; kingdom Viridiplantae; phylum Streptophyta; class Pinopsida; order Cupressales; family Cupressaceae; genus Sequoia; species Sequoia sempervirens. The sequence goes on from VDFB02384345.1 coordinate 53,238, forward strand.
GAAGCGCCCGCTCCGGTCTAGAAAAAGTAATCCACTGATTAGCCCACACAGATATAGTGGAAACAGTGGCACCCTCAACGAAAGGCATCGATCCACATCCAACCTCCCCCACTACACAGGTAAGTCATCTCACCCAAACAACACCCACACGGTGTGATCCAGCTCCTCCCCCACCGACATCATCACACTCACCAAATAGCCTACTATGGGCAGCCTCAAAATATGCCATACGTCCTCCAATGTCACTATCATCTCCCTCGTCAGAAGATGGAATGTTGACGTCTCTGAATTGCATCGCTCTATCAACATTGTCAGTAGCGCCCAATGCGCTCTAATCATCGAGTATCCTAATAGATGAAGCAATCCTGCCTATTCCAAACCATGGTGATCTGCTCTAGTCATGACCGTCGTCGTCACTGCCAACACCTCTGAATGCCTCTCATGTGTCCGTAATGAGTCAAAAATCTGCATCCATATGGCCCCACATGTCAGTCCTCTTATCTTTTTTATTTCTTTCTCTTTTCTCTCTCTCGTCCCCGGGATATCGTTTTACTAATTTTTCCTCTCCCCCTCTTTTGGCCTGTCTTTTGCCCATTTTTTTCTAGTATTTTCTATCTCTTTTTCGTCCCCCCTCCTCCCCTCCCTTCGAGTGATCCCCCCTTCCTTTGGGCAGATCTACCCTGACCGATGGGTGAACCCGACCTAGCTGGGCAGGCGGACCCGCCCTGGCTTGAGGCGAACCCACCCCTAGCCTAGGGTAGACCCGCTTCTAGCTCGGGGTAAGCCCGCTCGCCCGAGCCTGGGGTGAACCTGCCCAACCTGGTGCAGACCCACCCCAAGATGGGTGAACTCGCCCGGGCGGGGTCACCCCTCCTTGGGTGAGGTAGCCCATTTCCTGGGCGAGGTCACCCCATTGTACCCCTTTTCCTCTTTTTTGTGGGTTTTTCCCGACCTGGGGCAAGCCCACCTTCCACTTTTGTCCCTCTGCCCTTTTCAAACTTTTATTTTTATTTTTTGGGGTACATTTACCCTCTTGTTGGGAAAATCCACCCCTCCTTTCCCATGCCTCTAACAAGCGGTTTTCCCTACCCATTCGGCAAAATCAAAATTTTGCTCCTAACCCATTTTTCTAAACTAACCTGAAAACAAAACCCAAATTTTTAAATAAGCCTACACATTAAAAAATACATACAAAATGCTTAAAATCACAAAGAGGGTTTTGAATCAAACCTGGCTTGGAACTGTGCACTCGTGGAAAAACCACTGTACCTTGTCCCTCTGATGGATGATGTTTGAGTCATAGTCCTTCGACATCCAGTCTCCTCATCTCCTCTCCTCTCCTCTCCTCTCTCTCTCACTCAACTGCCAATGTGCAAATGAGGAGTGGTAATTTCTCAAATTACCTTATATAACTTTTCCCTCCTTTTTCAACCTTTTTTAAGTGAAGGGTATTTTTTCCCTTTTATTTAAAATTCTTTTAATTCAACTAATCCTCTAACTTCTCGAGGCCGCCATTTGCAAACCGTGTGTCCGTTCGACTCCATTCAAAAGCCAAACCTATCTGATTTTTTGAGCTCTATCCAACCATGCCTTACATTTCTTCCTATCCAAAAGTTACCTAGGGCCCCTTTCTCTTCCCCAACTGCCCTCTCGAGGGGGCATATCCTACCATTTTTCCCCATTCCTCTATCATGGTCATTCCCTTGCGAGATTGGGGCATCTCCCTCCATTTTAGGTAGCTCATGCAACCTCTTCTATGCTAAGATATCATTTTCTAGTTGCTTCCTCTATAGGGTCATCTGCATTTTCTTTTCTTTGAAACACTGTTATTTTAACAATATCTCGAAGAGGGGCAAAATGTAGACATCCAAATTTGACCACTCCCACATAGTCAAACTCGTCTACTTTATTCATTTATTTCATCAATATTAAATAAACGATTAATATTGCACCTTCTACCTAAAGTCCCTAAAGTATTTAATTTAACAATTAAATACTTTACCTTACACCTTTTCCTCTCTAAATTAAATAAACATATCAATTTATTTAATTTAGTCATTTGACCTTTTTGAATAAAATCAATTTTAAATTCTTCATTTTTCTCTCTCCTTGTCATATCCTCCATAACCCTCTTCTAATCTGGATTAATTATGATCAGGGTATGCACACCTTAATCAGGATTAATCTCACATCCTCCATAATTTCCCACTTGCTTCTAATCTCTCATTAATTGTCTTAATCATGTATTTGCACAACCTTAATCTAATCCCCTTGCTACATTTAGAATACCTTTTTGGTGAACCTTCACATTTTCCACATTTGGCATTGACCCTTTTCCCCATGTGAATTTTTAATTCACATTTATTCATCCAAGACTCCTCTCTTCCCCATGTGAATTTTTAATTCACATTTATCCTTCCAAGACTCTCCTTATTCCCATGCAAAGTTCTAAATCCTTTGACTTGCCACATCACTAACATGTTCCAAAGTCTTCTAGAACCTTTGACTTGTCACATCACTCACGTGTCAAAATCCTACTTTTTGGGAACCTTGTCTTATCCACAAGATTATTCCCAATCATGCGAATTTTTAATTCACATTTATTTCTCCAACTACTTTCCTCTTCCCCATGGAGATTTTTTGAGGAATACTAAAATTCTTCATATGTCACTTTCCTCTCATATGCGAACAGGAAGTTCCTTTTTGAGGAAATATTTTCATCTCCTAAGGTACTTTCAAAGTACTTGTCCTTCTTCCACATCATGTGTTCTTCCTCCACATCATTTGTACCATTCCATCCAACCATGTCCTTTGGACACTTCATCCTCTACATGTCAAGATGTGAGGGCTTGTGAGTCCTAAACTCACAATAGCCCTTCATCTTCATGATGGCTCAATCCTGACCATTGAATTCTCCAGAGAATTCAACTTTTTCTATAAATACCCCCTTTTTTTCATTAATTCATACAACTTAAACATTCTAGCACCCTTATGCTCTCAAAATTTAAGCCATTCAAGTCAACATTGAGCACATTTTTCATTCAAGAATTTGCATCCATCTTGCTTACCTATCACATACCCCCCCTCATCTTGAATTTTAATCACCTTCCATCCATTTCCCATCACATTTTCATCAAAGGAGCATACACATCAAGCTGCATTAAGAGCCAACCAAGGAGATCAACACAAGCAAAGGTATAATCACTCTCTTTTTTATCTTTCTTTTGTGCTTAACTTAGGCTACTCATTGAGGTAGTCTTGTGTTATTTCATTTTGCATTTCTAGTTAAGTTTTGCACATTTAGATAGAAAAAAACTTGTTCACAGTGAGATTAATTATAATTTAGACATAATTTTATTCTTTAACACATCATTTTATTTCATATATCCAAATCAACCTGCTTATTTGTTTAATCAAGAATATAAATGTATAGTGCATAGATAATTTTTGGATCTTTTTCTATTTTTCCACATGTGTGGAAAATATAACTTGATGTTTGGTGAAAAACCTATGTTAAGTAGAAAAATGGAAAATAAATTTAATAGTTAAATTAAATACATTCAAAATTATACACATTGGAAAGCTTACTTTAAGGTATACAATCTTACAAAATCTCATGTCCTAGTGACTTAATTTGATGGTCCAAACCAAGATTTGAAATAGAATTTTTTTCAAAGAATTTTGTGACTAGAAGGAGAATGACATCTAAAGGACATTCATTTGAAGGTACCTTTGTATGGAGGTCCTTTGGTGAGCTTACAAATATTAAAATATTCCTTTGCAAAATGAAGATGCTATGTCAATAATACAAAAATTATTTTAAGAAATACCTTCAAATGAAGGTCTATCTTCTTTTGAAGTTGACTTCTATAGGACCTTCAAATGAAGGCACCTTCATTGAAATAAAAACCTTTAAAAAATGTATTTTGTAAATTTCATTTTATGTCCCATACAAAATTTTAATTTCTTGCATGTTAGACACATTATTGTGTATTCACCCTCCCATGCTTTATTAATTTTATCCTCCCATCCATTATGTTCTTATGTATTATAATATATAATAATGACGATCATGGTGATGTTTTTATTTTGATCACTTTCCCTTCTCATTCTTTGTTGCATGATGATGATACATATTTTGTGATGGCTATTGATAATGTAGCTTCACCTTATAATGATATATCCTATGAATGATATAATATGATGATCCCTCTCCATTAGTTAGAACTATGATGATGTGATGCATAGCAATGATAATCTATTTTCCCTCGAGCACGATAACTCTATTTATTCACTCTTTAATTCATGTTCTCTAGATTCTATATCATATGTTGAATCCAATTCCTTTTTGGTTTATGTTCAAGATCTACCTTGATAAATATTGATAATAGGATCTAGGATGATAATTCATATGCATCTCATGTTGAATTTATATATATTTATGAAGATTATTTTCCTTTTAACTTAGATGACTTTTCCTTATTTATATACATGATTCATGATAATTATGTTGGATGTTGTGGTTTTTTTGCTGATATGTGGTTGTCATTGATGTCAACACTATTAGCATTATTGTATTGAAGGTTGTATATGTCGAGGATATTGAGAAAATTGTTAAAGGAAGAGTTGTAGGTTGCCAGTGGAACAGTGAAGGTCATGAAGGTGTTTCATTTTGTACGTTGAAGATCAGTTGTTGTGGACTAAAGGGTTTATTGTTGGGAGTATCTAGATCATCTACCAGAAGTTTTATAGGTCCGTGTGAAGATTTGATTGTGCTATGAACAGTTGTGTTTTGACAGTATTTCTATGCATTTTGTCAATGTTCTTGATTGAAGTTTATGTGATTCTAGCAATTTTTGTTGTTGTGGATGATTCTTTGTTAGTTCTTGTTGTTTTTGGATGCTTCTAAAACATTTTCTCCTAGTTGTACGTCCGTGTTGATCGGTGTGCTCGTGGTCGGTTATTTTTCTCTTTTGTGTTTGGGTTTTTATGTTCTTGGCTGATATGGTAGTTGTAATGTGTTGTGGATCCTTGGAGATTAAAATTTGAATGTTTGGCACACTTGAGGATGTTGTTTTGGGCCACAACCGACAATGTTTGATCCACATTGAAAATTTATTTGTAAATTTGAGCCCACATTGTAAATATCTTCTATTTTTTTTGGCCGACTAAGTTGATGTATTTCATGTCGCAGATATATAAGAGTAGTTGTGCGAGAAAAGTGTTTCTGTGTGTGGAAGAGAAGAAAAGCTAGAGAAGAGAAAGTGTGTAGATATTGATCTATTCATTCGATTGTAGAGCAGAGTGAGAAGAAGGTTGAGAAAAGTGTGAAGAAGGTTTTGTGTGTTTAACTGGAACTATAATCAGGCTTGTGTAGAAGCTATTTTCTCAGTTCACACCCTATGGATCTAATCCAAATTACTGTGCATTGTTGGGCAGTGTGCCCTCTTGTATTTGAGTAGTGAGCTCTAGGAAGTGTGCCTAAATGCATGCGTATTCCCATTATCTTTCATTATACTTTTAACAGGGTATAATATTGTGGACTAACATCCACCATGGGTTTTCCCCTAACAGGGTTTCCACATAAAAAATATTGGTGTTCTCTGTGTTTCTAATGTGTAGATTGTTTATGGTTTATTATTCATTCATCATTTCTAAGATTAAGTTAAGTAAATTTTGAAAATTTTAAATATTCTGTGACAACTGATTCACCCCCCCTCTAAGTTGTATGTCCTTGTTTTTCCAATAATTGGTATCAGAAAAGGTTCCTCTGAAGAAGTTTAAAAGCTTGAGGTGATTTGAGATGGAATCATACAAGAAGGACAACCCTAGATTCGATGGAACAAACCACTCATTGTGGAAAGCTAGGATGGAGTGTCATTTGAGGTGTATTGAAGAACCCTTCTAGAAGATTACAAAGAATTCATATGTTATTCCTCAAAAAGGTCCTTCCATTGCTGATGAGATTAAATAGGCTAAGAATAATGTCAGGGCTATGGAAGCTTTGTTGAGTGCTTTGACAGATTCGAAAATGAAAAATGTGATCTAGTCTAAAGAAAACTCATGAGATTTGGATGAAGCTGGAAACTTTGTATGAAGGAGATGTACATGTGAAGATGGCTAAGTTACAAAGTTTGAAAGGAAAATATGAAAAATTTGAAAATGGGTGAAGATGAAAACATTTATTCTTTTATGCAAAGAGTAAATGAACTAGTGATGGGTATTAGATGTGTCAGAGGTACCCTGGATGAGGAAGAAATTGTAGCTAAAGTGCTTAGATAATTTCCTCCCTCTTACGAAGCAAAGGATCATGCTATTAAAGAAACCAAATCATTAACGAATATGAGAAGAGATACACTGATTGGTAAACTTGTTGCCTTTGAGTTGAGTGAATTTCGTGAATCTATTCCTAGCACTAAAATTGCATTTAAGGCTATTGTATCTTAAAGAAACAAGAAAATATATGATCCAAGAGAGTGTTCCATAAATTCATTCAAGTATTGCCTATTAAATTTTTTTCTTACAGTAAAATAGGTCATTTTGCATCAAGGTGTCCTGAAAGAGTTCCTAGATCCAAACCTAACAAATCTAGATTCCAAAAGAAATGTTACTATGCTAAAGAAGGAGTGACTGATGATGATTCTGATAAAGATAACGGAAATGAAGATGAATGGGTGTTCCTTGCTATCAAGGAAAATGGTCTGGTGGCTACTGAATCTGCTAAAGTTGAGAAAGCTCTTGCAGCCTGAATTCAAGAAAAAGATGAGTGGGTTATTGAGAACAGTTGCTCACATCATATGAATGGTGACAAAATCAAATTTATAAGTCTTGAGAAGTATGACGACGGAGTTGTAAGATTTGGAGATAACAATGCTGGTGTGATTCATGGTAGAGGATCTATTTTTCTTGGTGGTAAGCATAACACTAATGGAGTTCTTTATGTTGAAGGCTTGAAGCACAACTTGTTGAGTGTTGGATAGATGGTGGATAAGGGTTATGATCTTCAGTTCAAAGATGGAAGATGCAGGATACTTGGAAGATCTAGAAAAGTAATTGCTTCAAGTAAAAAGACAAAAGGTAATATTTTTCACCTAAATGTTGCTAGTGAAAGTTGTTTAATTGCTCAAGTAGATGAAATTTGGTTATGGCATAGGAGGTTGTGTCATTTGAATTTTGATAACATTGTCAAAGTAAGTTCCACTCAAGTAGTAAGAGATCTACCTAAGCTAGTAATGCCTGCTAACACAACTTTCAAGGAGTGTCAGATGGGAAAACATACTAGAGTTTTTTTTTGGAGAAAACAACATCATACGAATGGATTACTGGAGTTGGTGATCTATGTGGTCCCTCCAAAGTTAGAATTCTTCATGGTGAAAGGTACTTTATGATGCTTATTGATGATTATTCTAGGATGATATGGGTTGCTTTCTTAAGAGAAAAATGTGAAGCATTAGAAAATTTCAAAAGTTTCAAGGCCATGGTAGAAAATGAGAAAGGTGTGAAAATCAAATGCTTAAGGTCAGACAGAGGTGGTAAATTCACCTCCAGGGATTTTGATTCTTTTTGTGAAGAGCATGGAATTAGAAGATAATTATCTGCTCCCTGAACCCCTCAACAGAATGGAGTTGCAGAAAGAAAGAACAAAACAATTTTGGATGCTGCTAGAACAATGATGATAGAAGGAAATGTGCCTCACATCTATTGGAGTGAAGTTGTAAGCATTGTTGTGTACACTTTGAATCGGGTAAATTCCAATAGTAATTCTGGTAAGACTCCTTTTGAACTATGTTTTAGTTATAATCCTATTGTTAGATATTTCAAGATCTTTGGAAGCAAGTGTTATATCAAGAGAGATGAGGATATAGGAAAGTTTGATGCAAGAAGCGATTAAGGAATCTTTCTAGGTTACTCTACTAAAAGAAAGGCCTACCGATGCTATAACAGAAGATTAAGAAAAATGGTTGAGAGTGCAAATGTCTAAGTTGATGAGGATTCTGCTAGATCATCCAGATACTGTGGATATGATTCAGATGACTAGGAAGATAGCACAAACAAAGGGAAGAATGTTCAGACACAGAATTAACATTAAATTGTGCCATATGTTTCGGTAAAACAACTTTAATTTGTTCTCGTAAATGAAGTAAGTCAGGAAGGAGAGACAAGTGCAAGTGCAAAAGAAAGAACAGAAGAACCAGAAGCTCGAGACAGTCCCAAAGTTCCAAGGTATGTGAAGCTAAATCATTGATGAAAAATCAAATTATGGGTGATAAGACTAAAGGTGTGCATACTAGAAGAAAAAATGTAGAAGAGTATTGCCTGATAGCCAAGATTGAGCCTAAAGATGTCAATGAAGCTTGCAATTATGAACACTCGATGAAAGCTATGAAAGAAAAACTGATGCAGATTGAAAAAAATGATACATGGATACTTGTTCCCAGACCTAAAGACAAAAATGTGATTGGTACTAAATGGGTATTTTGGAATAAGCTGAATGAACAAGGTGAAGTGGTCCAGAATAAAGTAAGACTGGTATGTAAAGGGTATTCACAAATGGAAGGTATTGATTTTGAAGAAACCTTTTCCATTGTTTCCATAATTGAAGCTCTAAGATTATTTCTTGCTTATGTTGCATATAAGAAATATAAAGTCTATCAAATGGATTTGAAGTCAACTTTTCTAAATGGTGAGCTAGAAGAAGTATATATTGAACAACCAAATGGATTTCAACTGACTGATAAGGAAGACATGGTTTGTTGATTAAAGAAAGCTCCATATGGACTTGAGAAAGCCCCCAAAGCCTGGTATGCTAGACTGGACAAATACTTATTAAAGCTTGGATTCAATAAAGGTATTGCTGACAACAACTTGTATTTCAAATTAGATCATGACAAAGAGTTGATTATTGAGGTCTTTGTTGATGAAATTATTTTTGGAGGAAATGACAATCTATGTATGAAATTTGTTGATGAAATGAAGAGTGAATTTGAAATGAGCATGATTGGATAGATGAAGTTCTTTCTGGGATTACACGTTACTCAATTAAATAAGGGAATTTTCAGATCTCAATCTAAATATGTGAGAGAGATGTTGAAGAAGTTTGGAATGGAAGACTCAAAACCTGTTGGTACTCCCATGGTGACCGAATTCAAGTTAACTCAGAATGATGATTCTCCTAAGGTAAATCAAACAAGATATAGTTCAATGATTGGTGGATTGCTCTATTTAACTCAGACCAAACTAGACATTATGAATGTTGTATGTATAGTTGCTAGATTTCAAGCTGATCCAAAAGAATCTCATGTGACTACAGTAAAGAGAATCTTCAGATATCTAAAAGGAACAGTTGATTTTGGGCTTTGGTATCCTAAGGATGATTATCTTACTTTGAATGCATATACTGATAAGGATTGGGCAAGAGATGTTGATGACAGGAAGAGTACTAGTGGTGGTGCCTTCTTCCTAGGGAATAAGTTGTCTTGGCTGAGCAAAAAGTAGAATTCCATTTCTCTATCTACTACTGAGGAAAAGTATATTGCTGCTGTAAATAATTATACTCAAGTGATGTGGATGAAGTAGTTGCTGAAAGATATCAAAGTGGTATATGATGAACCTATTTCCATATATTGTAACAAATCAAGTGAAATTAACATATCAAAGAATATAGTGCTACACTCTAAGACCAAGGATATATCAATCAAGTTTCACTTCTTGAGGGAGAAAGTGAATAAGAAAGAAGTTAGACTAGAGTATGTGCCTACCAAAGAATAGGTTGCAGACATTTTCACTAAGCCGTTGTCGAAGGATACTTTTGAGTATCTCAGACGGATGCTAGGGGTGATTACCCCTCCTCATATGAACTAGAAATACATTTATTTGCATCAATTTGTGTGCTTCATAGATATTTCCTAATCCAGATTGATGTTCCTGTGGTTGCTACTAAGGGGGAGTAGTCAGATGTGCAGATATGTGGTTCAGAGCTTATATGTGGGAAGATAATTCTTATCTTTTCCATTGATATCAAAGGGGGAGAAGAGCAATGTGAAAAATATTTTTAGGGGGAGAAGAGCATTTGAGGAGAAGATTCAGAGCCAAAGGGAGAGCAAGTGTAGCTATGTTGATGGTATTTTTCACATCATGTGTTGCCATCAATGCCGAAGGGGGAGATTGTTGGATGTTGTGGTTGTGTTGTTCATATGTGGTTTTCATTGATGTCAACACTATTAGCATTATTGTATTGAAGGTTGTATATGTCGAGGATATTGAGAAAATTGTTAAAGGAAGAGTTGTAGGATGCCATTGGAACAATGAAGGTCATGAAGGTGTTTTGTTCTATGCGTTGAAGATCAGTTGTTTTGGACTAAAGGGTTTATTGCTAAGAGTATCTAGATCATCTACCGGAAGTTTCAGAGGTTTGCGTGAAGATTTGATCGTCCTATGAACAGTTGTGTTTTGATAGTATTTCTATGGGTTCTGCCAATGTTCTTGATTGAATTTTATGCGATTCTAGTAATTTTTGTTGATGCGAATGATTCTCTATTAGTTCTTGTTGTTTTTGGATGCTTCTAGATCATTCTCTATCCATGTTGTACATCTACGTTGATCAGTGTGCTCGTGGTTAGTAATTTTTCTCTTGTGTGTTCGGGTTTTATGTTCTTGGATGACATGGTGGTTGTAATGTGTTGTGGATCCTTGGAGATTAAATGTCGAATGTTTGGTGCACTTGAGGATGTTGTTTTGGGCCACAACATAATATTGTTTGATGGTGTTTGATCCACATTGAAAATATACTTGTAAATTTGGGCCAACATTGTAAATATGTTCTATATTTTTGGCCAACTAAGTTGTTGATGTATTTCATGTCGCGGATATATAAGAGTGGTTGTGTGAGAAAAGTGTGTGTGTGTAAAAGAGAAGGAAAGCCAGAGAAGAGAAAGTGTGCAGATATTGATCTATTCATTTGATTGCATAGTCTAAGAGTGAGAAGAAGGTTGAGGGAAGTGTGAAGAAGGATTTATGTGTTTAACTGGAATTGCAATCAGGCTTGTGTAGAAGCTATTTTCTCAGTTCACACCTTGTGGATCTAATCCAAATTATTATGCATTATTGGGCAGTGTGCCCTCTTGTATTTAAGTAGTGAGTTCTAGGCAGTGTGCCTCAATGCATGTGCATTCCCATTAACTTTCATTATACTTTTAATAGGATATATAATATTGTGGACTACCATCCACTGTGACTTTTCCCCTAATATGGTTTCCACGTAAAAAATCTTGGTGTTATTTGTGTTTCTGATGTGTTTATTGCGTATGGTTTATTATTCATTCATCAAATCTAAGATTAAGTTAAGTAAATTTTGAAAAGTTTAAATATTCTATGACAACTAATTCACCCCCCCTCTCAGTTGTCTGTCCTTGTTTTGCCAACAAATTATTACCCTAATGTTATGGTTGGTGATTTTCTCTCTACCTTTTCATGATACACTTACTATTTTAATTCAAGTGATGGTGTTGTACTTGGAGAGCAATGCCTTTACACATCTCACTATTATTCTCCTCTTATACTTGTAGATTATCCTACATGGGCCTCTCTTGCTACATATTTTTGATATCTGCTAGCTAGGACTTCCTATCTATGATGGATATCCTAGTGATGTGCTTTACGGTGCTTATAATATTGGAGTTCATAAATCCTACAACTCTCAAAAGTGACACGTAATTAAACATCTGTCATAAAGATTAAAAAATAATTGATTCATTGTAATAGTCTGATATCTCTATTGATGTACAAAATCATGAATAATAATACGATAAGAATGAATTACCATTGATAAAGGATAAATAAACCCTAGATGAAATCATAGACAAGAATTAAATTATGAAAAGTTGAAAATAGTATCTCTAATGCTTTGGGAGATAGAACAACTAATTTCCTACACTTCTCACTCAAGGAAATCCTAGAGATCTCAATCCAAAGATAGAATGAGGGAAGGAGATCTGCAATAAGGTGTACTAGGGTGTGGTTAAAAACTGAAAGGGGGTTCATTGGAACAAGCTAGGGCTTGGAAAGAAAAGTAACATGCAAGACCTAATGACAACCTAATGATGTGAAAAACTTAAGTAGATGACCTAAAAATGAATGTAAATCAGAACAATAAATGGAGAGAACAAAAAGGTGCACCTAGAAACTTGTAGAAGCTTGGAACAAGGTCTGAGATGCTAAAAAAATTGATCTTGATGCTCATTGGGACTCATACGCCAAGCTGAGTGATTTAGTCCTAGATTAGGGTTTCTAGGTAGGAACATAAATTTGACAATGACAAGTCTGGAACTCCTAAAATTTGGAAAAGCCCTGTATTGGGAATCATATGCCAGAAGTGGTGTATCAGTCCCATTTATCTTTTTTCAGGGGGTCAAAGTCTGAATCTTCTCTCCTATCTCTGCTTTTCCTTCCAATCTTGATTTCTAGATCTGAAATGCTAAATTTTGCTTTGTAGGTGTCTTCTAGTGGTCTTGTAAACAAGGTGACAACTTTAACAACTTGACAACTTCTCCCAATCTTTCTCTTCAATGTATCTTCAACCTAAATCTACAAATCACACACTAAAGAGAGGGAAAAATGTTGTTTTGTTAGTAGAAATGGGTTTGCCTTGGTGAAACCCCATTTTGGTAATCAAACCTTGAAATGAAATGAAATAGAAAGGAGGAATGATGAATGAACAAAAATAAATGTTGCAATTGATAAAACCTTTGAACAAAAGGCTACAAACTTGTAAGTAATAGCTAGTATGAATGTGGATCTTGACTCTTGCTTGAATGTTGTAGATCTTGAATTAAATGCATGCTTGAATCATGAAACCCTACATCGCAAATGTTATCTCAAAAACAAGCATGATGCATGATGATGATGCTTGAATCTTGAACAATGCTCCAAAATGCTTGATGATCACTCTTGAATTCTCTTGAATGCTAGAATGCTTGAATGCTTAGGTCACACTTGCTCATGAAAATTTCTAGGAGAAAATGAGTGAAATAACCTTGTATTTATACTTGTTTATGCAATATTCATTGAAATTACAACACTACAAGCTGATATCAGATCTAGGAGAATAAAATTTTGCTAATAATTTTAATTTAAATTAGGTCTAAGCTAAGCGGGACTCATATGCCAGTTGTGGCATATGAGTCCCATTAGGCTAAGCTTGGGACATAATTTTCAAGAAAGGCTTAGTTTAATGTGAAATCCAGATTGAGGCCCCGAAACTTAGATGGGACCCATACACCCAAGGTGGCATATGAGTCCCATATCACTAAATATGGGCCATACAATCCAAAATAATTAATTTTTTATTGGTCAATTGATGTTTGTCAAGATTATCCTTAGAAAGATGCATTAATTAAGGCTTGTGGATGCAAAATAAGTCCAATTTAAAGCATAAAGAAGCCTAATTTTAGTAGGGAGGGCCCTTGAAAAAGTGTGAAAATGTCAAGGATGAAATTTTTCTACACTAAAAATTATATCATGACATTTATCCTAATCATATGACTTGAAAAAAAAGACACGTGACCTAAGTAAGCTTAAGTATGCTAGCATAAAAGGGTGCCCAATCATTAATTAGGTAATTACATTTTTAATCTAACACCCCTTTAAGTGCAACATATGAAGAAGCTAAAAACTCTAATGAAAATACATAAAAATAAAAAATGAATCCCAACAACTAGGCCTCATGAAGTGCCCATGTAAAAATGAAAAAATCTCCCACAATTGGAAAAAATAAGAAAATCCCATCGTAAAACTCCTTTCCAAAAGTGATAAAGACATGAAAAATTAAAGGAAGGACTTAAGATGAGCCCCTAAGGACAACTTCCACCAAATATATACAATAGATATCCCCTTAAATAGGAGAGAAAATGTATGAGAGACTAAGAAGACTCCAAAACTATATCTTGAACATGAACATGAAGAACACCATTGAAGCACAAAGAAGTTGCAAATAACTACTAAAAATTTATTACTATAGTGCTAGAACTAAAGAACCTCCTCTAAAATAAGGATGAAGATCATGATGAAAGAGATAAAAATATACATGAGTGACCTCAACCATGCTACTCAATAAATGATTAGATATATAACCAAGGAAACAATTTTATTGTCAAAGATACAAATGGTACATCAATTTGTACAAGTGACCCCAATAACACTAGTCAACTAATGTAAATTATATGGAAAGTAAAAAATGCATATGCTAATGGTTTGAATGAAAATGATCAACTAAGGATGGGTCACTTGCACAAATAGGAACACAAGAGTTTCTATATGGTATGTGTTTCGTCTCATCAAAATGCAGGGGTAACTAGCAACTACATCTACCCAATATATAGGAGAAAAAATTAAATACATAGCTCACTCCAATTTGAAACCAATAAATCATTAGAACCAATAGTATGGTACTCCCCATATTGCTGACAAGGGAGCGGTATGACAAGTCCATCGAAATAGTGTGTCATAATGCATGCAAGAAGGAGAAGAAACATCATCAAATCATGCACAAGATAGTACCTACAACTAAAAAAGAGTGTGAAAAATAAGACACACATGCATAAAAGTAGAAAAGTTCATTTAATAAATAACAAAGCACACAAAAAATTCCCCATAGAACTTTTTAACGTAGTGTGAGTACCAAAAAGGGTACAACATGATGTATAAGATCGCTGAAAATTCATGTAAAATAGTTGGCACTTTATCTTAATGCATTTAAAAATAAAAATGTGTATTAAATAGATGCTTATAATTACCAAAAATATCACATGCTAAAAATATATAATTTAGATTAAATAAAGTCATCTCATGTAAAAAAGAATTTCTAGGTGCCAAAATATATAAATAATCAACTTGAATGTGAAATAATGATAAACTAAATAAAATATACTTGGGGTATATTCTAGAAAAAAATGCATGGATAGTTATGAAGAGCTCTAAGATATCTTTTCATTGTCACAAGAATCATGAAAATCTAAGATCTAAAAAAAAAGTTATGAGCTCAAGAGCCAAAAGTGAAGACCTAAATTTGATAGGTGATAAATTACACCAACAACAATATCTAATAAAAATACCTACACCACTAGAAAGTGCTCAAAACCAACTTTTTGATGATATCTTGTGTGCAAAAAATTGACTTCATTTTTTCAAGTTATGCCAAAAATAAAAAAATATTCCTTTATGGGCAAGTGCAAAAAGTTGGGTCCATAAATTGTTTAAAAAGTGGAAGTAATGTGAAATGTTGAATTTTGAGTCTAGTTTTCAAATATTTAATTTATTCTAATATTGATATGGTAGAAATTAATTTTTAGTAGGCATTGAAAGGTGGGATTTTGTTTGGATTCTATTCTTGGGAGATAGAACAAAAAATTTCAGCACTCTCATTCAAGGATAACCCTAGAGATCTCAATCTTAGATATGCAAAGGAGAAAGAAATCTTGCAATAGGGTTGTCCTAGGGGTTGATTGTGGAAAAATGAGGGGTTCATCACCAAGCTAGGACTTGGAAAGACAAATTAAATGAAATATGTAATGTTTAACCCTAATATGATGCAATCTTTCACTAAATGACCTAGGAAAGTATGTAAAACATAATAGAAAGCTACAAGATGAAATGTGTGCACCTGGAAACCTAAAGGAGATTGAAAGAAGCTCTGAAATGATGGAAACACTGAATTTAATGTTGACTAGGACTCATATGCTAGATTGGGTGATTTAGTCCCAGATTTGGGTTCTTGTGCAGAAACTGAAATCTAGCAAATGGGTGTCTAAAATTGCAAAAACCTGAAAATTGACCTAAATTGGGACTCATATGCTAGAATTGGCGTATCAGTCCAGCTAGGGTTTTCTGAAGCTTTAAAGTCTAAATATGGTCTTCAATGTCTTCTTTGTCCTTCCCAATTGATTTTCGAATCTGAAACCCTAATTTGCAACATGTAGAAGTCTTCCAAGTATCTCTAATGCAAGGTGACAACTTTGACAACTTTGAACACTTTGAGCTCTAAAAGCTTCCCTCATAGTTGCTATAACAGTTAGGTATCATTTCTGATTGTTATGTGCATGTTTTTCCTTCATAATTGAATGTTACATAGTGAAAATTAGTTGTTTTATCACCTTGATCCATTCATCTTGGTGGTAAACCCTATTTTTCTATGTTTCAAATTTTATTCCTTCTTCATGCTAAAGCATCTTTTGTATGTTCCCTATGAGAGGGATGGCATTAGCATCAATAGGTTCAGTTCTCACAAAGTCTTGCAAAATTTTCTATTCTTCATTTATCCTTCTTAAGTTCTTTTGGAGGACATTAGCAACCATTATTTCAACATCATGCACATTGTTTGTAGGTAGGGAAGTCATTGGAAATGAGGTATGAAGACTACGATCCATAGTGGGTTGATTAATATCAACACTATTAGTGAAAGAGTTGGAGAACCCAATATCCACGATGAATGGTGTATTGCAGGATGACACGAGTCTCAAACTACGTCTCACAATACTATTGCTAATAGGACACCAAGTTGTGAAGCTCATACAAGTTTCATAAACTCAATGTATACCCAAAATGGAAAGAGGGTGAAATGCAATGAAGTAACCTAGAATGTAAAGTGCAATGCAAATATGTAAGTGCAATTTTCAGATTTCAAACAAGATAATTTTTTTATTACTCTATGCAAAAAACTAAAAATGATATCTTGTAAATGCAATTTTGAAATCACACAATGCACTAAATTTATCAAATGAAGCTAATTGAAAGAGAAAACTGAAAACAACAAAGTAGAATGTGGAAATAGATGTTCTAATTCCCAAAAATTTAGGAAATGACCTTGATCAGGGACTCATTCGCTCAAGGGCGAATGGGTCCTAGGTTACAGTTTTATTTTTTAAATTGCAATTTTTTGAGTTGATTTTAGTGGTTTCTAGATTTTGATTTAAAACAATGAGTTATAGTTTGAAATTTCTATGAAATTAAGGTTGAATGCAAATGCAAAATATGAAAAAATGACAAACTAGGAGACCCAATTCGATGTGAAATTTTTATTCAATTTTCAAATGAAAATGAATGATGAAGCAATGCTATGTAAATGATTTGCAAAATGACTTTTTTTTGTATTTTTCAAAATTTAAGAGATCCAAAAATGCAATTCTAAAACCCTAATGCAAACTAAATCAAGTTAAGAAACTCTAAATGAGATTCAATTCAATGCAATGAAATGCAAATGACTGCAAAATCTAGATCTAGGGTGAAAATGGACTTCAAAATCAGAAAAATGTAAATCAAAAGTCATGTTCACCAAAATGAAACAAAGAAAAATAGGGGGAAGTTCACCAAAATGGGTTTGATGAACTAATTAGGACCTATTTTCCTTCTATTTCATTAAGTAATGAGATCCACACATTGAAAGGACTATCAACCTTTAGGTGAGTCAAGTCAAAGTGTGAATCTATTGATTTCCTTTTTTTGTAGGGACGAGGGTCTTGATTAAACAACACTTTGGGGAGAAAGATTAAAAATAGTAAACTAACTGCAAAATGCAATCTACAACTTGGATCTAATAGATTAAGCTCAATACTGATGGAATTGAAAATTGAAATGTTGATCAGAGAGAGGTAAGATGATGTGTACCAATCACCAAAAGTGCTTTTTTGAAGCTAACCTAGGACTCATTTCCCAAGGGGGGAATGGGTCCTGAGTTAGGGCTTTTTTGCAACTTTTGGGGGCCTCTACTATAGATCTAAATCCTTCAATTTTCCCAAGTTTCAGGTTTGAAGAGTCGGAAATAAATTATGTAATTGAGTTTTCGTGAGATAATAATTTTTATGACAATTTTTGTAACTTTGACAAGTTCTCCAATTTTTCTCTTCAAGAGATCTTCAAGATTTCTTCCTCCTAAATTTGTAAACACAAATCAAGAGGGAATTTTTTTTTTTTTTTGGTGAATGGGGGTTTTCCTTGGTCAAACACTTTTTTGGTAATTAAACCTTGAAATGAAATGAAATAACATGAAATGAATGATGAATGAACAACTCTATGTCACAACTCACCAAACTATTGAATGAACCTTGGAATGGAAATTTGAAACTTGCATGGAATGGCTTCAATTGATGTGGATCTTGATCTTGAAACTTGATTTGAAACAATGCCTTGAATGCTTGAATGGATCATGAACTCTACATCATCATATTAGCTCAAAAAATATGCATGATGCAAGAAGACTTTGACATGACAATTGGATCTTGATTGCTGCAATAATTTTTCACTAAATCTAGTCTTGAATGTCTTGAATTTCTCTTGAAATTCTCTTGAATCGCTAACTTTTCTATAGGAGTGCTCACTTCAATTTACTAGGTGAAACATAGTGAAATGACCTTATATTTATAGGTATGTAACATTAATTTCCCAAAATTAAACTAACACAAGCTGACATGTGAATATGGATTTGAATATGCTAAAATACCACCAAAAACATAATTTAAATTTAGGTCCTAGGTCACCCATCACCTAGGTCACACCTAGGACACAGATTGCTCAATGAGAAGTGATGTTTAGGAATTAATGAATGTCAGGTTTCCATTTCGGAAAATGAAATTAATTAGGGTTGGATTTGAATTAAAGGGGCCAATTAAGTAAAATTGACCTCAATTAATTAAAGGAGCCCTAAATAATTGTGAAAGTGTAAAGAGGTACACTCTACAACACTAAAAATAAGACACAATTAAGTCCATTTTAATTAATATGGCCCTAAACTTAATGTGAATATGTAAAATACATATTACAACACTAAATTAAGGCATAATTAAGTTCATTTTAATATTAATTGCTAATTAGGTGTGAAAATGTAAAGGGATACATTTTTCTACACTAGACTTTCTAAAGATTGTACAATTAGACCTACTTTGATTGTCTACTTTAGTGTCATGAATTTGACGCAGGGTCATCCTCTCACTATAGTGGGGGCTTAATGTAGTGTCAACAAATGTACTCCCTTTACATTTTCACACTTGTTTGGGCCCTCCTAGTTAATATGGACTTAATAGTGCCTTAATTTAGTGTCGTTAAATGTATCCCTTTACATTTTCACACTTATTTGGGCCCTCTTAATTAAAATTGATATTAATTAACCCTTGTGTTCATTTACAAGCCTAATAAATTACATTTTTTGAAGGGAAGACCCGACAATAATTAATGCTTAAACATAACACTTTACCTTGAGCAATATGTGTTCCAGGAATAGGGACCTAGGACCCATTTTCCCATGGGTAAATAGGTCGTCCCTAGACCTTTGGACCTAAATTTAAATTATGTTTTTGGTGGTATTTTAATGTATCTCTAAATCCATAATTCAATATCAACTTGTGATATTTGAATTTCAGGAAATTAAGGATACATACCTATAAATACAAAGTCATTTCACTAAGTTTCACCTAGAATTTTTTTGTGTATTCATAAAAGCTAAAGTTGATGATCAAGAGCATTCAAGAGCAAATATATCATATATTTATTGCAGCAATCAAGATCCATCCATCACGTCAAATTCTTCTTACTTCATGCATTTTTTTGGAGCTAACATTGTGATGTAGATTTTAAGATCAATTCAAGCATTCAAAATATCAATTTCAAGTGTCAAGATCCACATCCAATTCAACCATTTCATGCAATTTTCAGACTTCATAAGATCTCCATTATCAAGGTTTCATTCAAGGGTTTGTTTAATGGTAACATAGCTCTGTTCATTCTTTGTTCCCTCTTTCATGCATTATTTCAATTCAAGGTTTGATTACCAAAATGAGGTTTGACCAAGGAAAACCCCTATTCACTCAAAAACAAACATTTTTCTCTCTTGTGTGTGTGATTGCAAATTTAGGTTGAAGAAAGATTCAAGACCTTTTGAAGTGCAAGATTGAAATGCTATCAAAGTTGCAAAAATTTGTCAAATCACATAATCCAACCAATAGATATGATTTCTAACTTTTCAACATTGGAACCTGGATGAATCAAAAGCTACAAATCTATGTCAGAGGCTCTTGAAAGTTGCAAAAGAACCCTGAGCAAAGACCCATTAGCCTAGAGGAAAATGAGCACTAGTTAGCTTTCATAAACTCACTTTTGGTGACTAGTAAACACATCTCCGCCCTTCTCAAATTTGTATTTGGATTTTTGGTTCTACAAATATTGAGTTTAATATTTTTGTTTCAAGTGTTAGATTGCATTTTGGAGTTGATTTTCTATTTTTTAGTTTTTCTTCCCAAAGTGTTGTTTGACATTTATCCCCATCCTTCAGTCATAAGGAAATCTGAATATTCTCACTTTGGATTGATTCACTTGAGGGTTATTAGTCAATTATTTGTGGGGATCTCATTTCTTAATGAAATAAAGGAAAATGAGTCTATCTATTATCATTTTGGTGAACCTCCCTTTTCCTTCCATAAAAACACCTATTTTTCATTGTTTCAATTTTAATAATTTCATACCTATAGGGGTGGGTATTGCATGTACCACATATTCCTATAGACTCTTTGGGAGTTTCACATAGCATAGGTCCCCTACTACTAGTCGGTAGGGCCACTATCACCACCAACAACCAACCTTTAACTACCTCTCCCAATGACTAGAGAATCATAACAAAATATTATACTGAAAACAATTTCCAAATCACTCTAGTGACCAATGGTTGTTTCACACTATAAAACATGTGGTTTCCACCTTTTTCTATCATTTTCAGACTACAAGGTAAATTTTCTAAAAATCATATGATAGTATTGGCATCTTGATGACATCTTCCATCCAGGGAGCATACTTTGTTAACAAGAATTAAAAATGATGCCATGATAACCTCAATAGTTCTCTTCCCCTAAATTTTCCCTTCAGAATTTGTATTTTGATTATTGAGATGAAACTTTGTAGCGCATTCTTAGTCATACAAGCTTCAATTTTAAAGTATTTAAAGTATTTTTTATTTGGGGCAATTTTTTTGAGAGCTTCATTTTGGTAGAGATAGTTCATGATATTATTTTTTTGATTATGTATAAATTATAGTATCTCTAAGGTATTATTAGATTGTTCTAATTTTGAGAACTTTAGAGGGTCCATTTGAGACCATATTGACTCCCTTTAAGGCATTATTTTTTGAAAATGTATGATTTTTAAGGTACTTTGTGGTGGTAGAATTGGCTTGCTTCCATTATATATCATAGTTATATTTTATGTAGTTTAACCTATTGAGGTATTTCTATTCACTAAGATCTAGTCCACTATTGCACATTTGTCAAGTGGGAACTGCAAATGCACTAAGTATAAAGTATCATCATCATATTTTTCTTGGAATTTTTTATGATTAAGTGATTTTAGGGGTTTGTGTATAAATTTTTATAGTTTAGTATTTTCTTGAGTTATTTGAGGATTCTATCATTGTTAGTAATGCAAACTTTTCAATTCATCCTTCTATTATCACCCTAAAAACACCATTGTCAAGAGCTTCAATATCTCTTTCTTCTATTGCACTCATATTCATTTACATTCAGTTCGCTCCCTATAAATTCCCACAAATGAAATTTTCCATCTTTGATATCTAATTTTTAACATTACTAAAAGCTTCATCTATTACATTTGGTTGGTGGTATCTATTTGACTAGGCAATATTAGTAAGGTATCAGTAGAATTGTTACTAAAATAGATAATCATTAGCAGAATAAAGTATGGGATAACATGAATAACCATAACCTAAGATTGATTTGGCAATACAATGTTGATAATGACATTATTTGTGGCATCTCACATATTGAGTCGTATTGCACTCTTTTGACCAAAATGTGGGAGATGCATGGAGACTCAAAAGAATATCAATTCAAACAAGATCTTTATATGGACTATCTTGTATCCCATGAGAACTTTGATAATATACCATATGATCATGTTATAATAATTTTTCAAAATAAATTATGAAGGAAATCTTGAATGTTATGATGAAATATATAATTCTCTTCATGCTCCTCTTAAAATACTTCATGAATCCTAATATAGATTCAAATAATTCATATTCATTATCTACAATTTAGCATGTTGAGGTTGAGGATCTTCTATCTTGGCATTAAAAAATAGATCTAGTGTTCATGCTTAGACATCTTGTGTGGACTCACCATCATGTGATGAGTTGTGTAGTTGGATGGCATGCACTAATATCTCATCTAAGCCATCATCTCCTACTTCTACCAAGTATATTGTTGCTTTGTCCATGGCTTCTAGAAATTCAATGTTGCAAGATCTTCATCATCTTCCAAAGAAAATTCCTTGGGATGGGTACTTGATAGATATATCAACTTTATTTGTGAGTCGTATCTTATAGATTTTGGAGCATACCATTGAGGACATTTATATCTTTTTTTATGGTAGTTTTGTAGCAATTTTTATTTCTTCGTCTTTGGTTCCTATTCTACATTAGTTTATACATGGTCAAATTCTTTAATTAGGCCCGAGATTCCTAATTTAAATGACACATTTTGGCACCAACATGGATTTTTTTGTAGATTCCGAAGATTTATATCTTGTACTTTGTTGCCTCACATTATTTTCTAGAATGGAAAGATCTTTTGCATTCAACTTTATCTTGGTGTCTTCATAAGGGGATAAATTTTATTCAATGATATTGGATCATCTTTAGCATTCATGGTTGGGATTTTACCATTAGTATATGTGGCTACACTTTGTGGGGGGTTGGAGTTTTTATATTCTTCTCTCTTTTCAAGAGTTTTTTCTTGCACGGGTTTTATCATTCTCAATTATTTCAATTGGGGCCACTTAGCCTTGCTTTCTTCATCCTCTCTTAAGGAGTTTTATACTATTTTTTTCTCCTCTTCTTTTGAAGGGATCCTTTTTTATATGACTACACCTTTTCTTGGACCCATCCCTTTCATCTATCTTAACCACCTAAGCGAAACTTATGGGAGGTGTTGGTGCATTACTTCATTTTTTATTTAGGTAATTATTTTAGTGCATTATATGCATCTTGGATATGATAATATTTTTTAGGTAGGTATCTACTTGAGTAGATTATACTTCCACCATATGTCTTGTATTTTTTTTTAACAAAGTTGTACTATACACATGTGACTATATATGTTATTATTCTATATTGATTGTACATTCACATGTCTTGGTGATGTCTCCTATATATGCCTACTTGTAGCTTCATATGAGCAATTAACCAATCTTTTGAATCATGTATCATTTGCATCATTTGAATAGAATACAATTTTATCACATTGGTCTTCTTTGTGCTTTCCTTTAGGCCTTCTTGATCTTGAGTGGCTACCGAGCTATGACCATATATTACACCATTTCACTGCTCAACATAACCTACTATGCACCATCTACGTAAAAGTCATGTTACTAGGAGCATGAAAGTCAACAAGGAACCATTTTTTATTATAGCTCATTCAAAGTGTATGCCATCAAGTGTAAATAATACTCACATGCCAACAATAGAAATACAAAGAGCATAGTTACATGCACTAAACATCTCTAATTTAAATTGTTAATCACCTTGGAATTACAACTCTATTGATTCTATGCAAGGATGAGTTGACTACAAAGGAGTTGACTATAAAGGAAAAAATTGTTACTGTGAACTTGTCCTACAACTACAAAATTGGCCTCTGTGATATACAAATTACTTTTCTTCACTTTGTTAAAATTAATTTAATTTCTTCAATGTTGATATTTGTAGGAGCCAACAATATTGATAAATTTCTTTATTGGGTTGTTTTGGAACAAAGCCACAAGGGTACTATGCCTCAATCAACCCCTTTTGAGAAAAAAATGAAAATGGCTCTCTATAGTCATGCAAATGCTCATAGAATAATTATGCAATGCTAGATTCATTTTAGAGCACCAATTGAAGTGTGTATATGTGATTGATATTCAAATTACTCAGTTGACTTTTAGATGAGTATGGTTTGAATTGAATGTTTTTAAATACAAGGACATAACGACATATTGTGCAAACTTGTATTTAGTTAGCCTTAGGTAGAAAGGGTACAAAGGTAAGAAGTAGGTCAAACTTGAATTTAAAAGTTTTAATTAGGGTAGGATGAGTCCACAAGGAAAATTTAGTCAAGGGACACAAAAGGGCTAGATCATGGTGTATAACATGTGCATAGAAATAATAATGATTAAATGAAGTGAATATTATCAAAATGTGTGATTCTAAAGAGAAAATAGATAATAAGTATATAAAAATATATGTAAACGGTAAATAGATAATATAAAACAAGAAACTCAATTTTACACAAATAATATTATTTGATCAATCCTCTTAAAATAAATTTAAAATAGGGGAGAGGACCCACTAGTTGAGCATGTTTCAATAGTTGTGATAGTAGTTGTTTATATAATGCCCAATAGTTGTGACTTGACTACCCATAATTAAACAAAATGTATTCCTTTGATCTAAAAAGCAACCAATCATGTGATGCCACATCAGTGCTTAACTATCCATGATGTCAATGCACAAGTATTGGTAGCACTTTTTTTTGGGCCTTTTTGGACACCTTGACAAAAAGCATGTTGATGTGGCATCATATTTGATGATGTGGCCCTGAAACGAAAGTTATAAGCAGGAGACTTGCCAAGTAAGCTGCTGTAAAAAAATTGGGTGTGATTTGAAATTTCCATGTTAGAAGCGCGAAACTAGGATGCACAACTACTAGATCCTCTCCCCTAGCATGGATATCCAAATTTTACCATTACGAACATAAATATATTAACTACTAGAGTTGACCAACGTAATGTAAATATTAAAATGATTCCGTGTCATTACAATAAAAGAGCTGTACAGAATATATGAAAGACTATATGAAAGAATATTAAAATGTTAAGACCAGCGTGAACTACAAGTTAAAAGTCGGTGGATAAAAAATTAAACTCACTTTTGTCTTTTTCTGCACGATTCGGCTTTGTTAATGGTGTTGCACATGCCAACATGCATCTCGCTTTTTAAACAATAAAAAAGCAATTTTCAATTATTTATGTAAAGGTTGACTATTATTTATTATATATAATGTAATAACATGATTACTTCATTTACTTATAATTAAGTATCAATCACTTTAACCATCAACACCTGTTAGAATAATTTTTATTTTATTACAGCACTACCTTTCATAAATTATTTTGATTGTATTATTTTTTTAAAATAAATTTTAAAATCATAGTCTTGTATTAGGTTATTTTATCATTTCTTTTATACATTGTTTAAGTTTTATATATAATTGATTATAATTGTATCTTTGTCATTTATATTATTGTTTATTGTGTTTTAGTTTTATAAAAAAACATATTGAAATAAATCTAATGATTTGATCAAGGAAAATATTTGTAAAACAAGATCTCAAATGTGTTCAAAACTATCCATTTTCATTGTAAGTCCAAACACTTGAGGCAAATCTTTATTTTTTGACACTAAGGGTTTACATACATCTATACCAAATTTGTAATCAAAGGTCATTTTTGTGAGCCAGAGATCAAATCCACATATGTAAAGATCACTTTTGTGACATGAAAGTGCCCAAAGTTGGTGTACAACCACATAACTCGCAAGTTATAATTTCCTTAATTTGTTTGCCTTAAATATAGCATCAACTTCCAAGTAACAACCATCTATTATAGTTAAAAACGTATCTCCTTTTCATCAATATCAAGGCACACACATTTATTGCTTCTAAATTTCAATCTATTTTCATATATGATAAAGTAAGTGCTTTTAATCAACTCTTTCTCTTAGTAATCCTTTATTATTAAGGTTTATAGTTTTTTATTTATGCTAGATATGTGACTCAACCACAATTAAGGAATCAAAGAAAGTCCACTAGATTGGGAGATCCTCTGCATGTGATATTGAAGTTAAACTTATTCAAGCCCAACTTCTCAAGTTACCTCCAATTAAGTCGGTCATGTGTCATCTAGAATCATACTATCATCATGTTTGTGGTTATCATTGGATACATGGACATACTATGGATAGATGTATGTCACTCGACTAGAAAAACTAAGATCTTGTATAGACAATAATGTGATACTTGAATTGGGGATTTTAATGTTAATGGGAATATATCGAAATTCCACCTCATCATGGTAGGGATAATTCTTCCAAGGCGAGTAACAATACAACTAATGGTTGTGTGAGTAATAAAGCATCTACAAATATCATATTAGAAAACACATAATGAAGAACAAGACAAAGTATGCATTCAAGTACACATAAATGGAGCAATTTATGATGTTATTCTTACAAAATACATAACGAGAATCAAAGGTTCCAAAAGATACATCTTAAACTACCTTTTAAGAGAAGGAAACAATGAGTTCTCCAAAAGCACCATCATTACATGACACATTTGTTAACAAATAGATATTTATGTTAACTTAGATCATACTTCACTCATATATCATGATATCAAAGTGAAAAGTTGTAAGGGGACAACAATTCAAGTGATGCATGTCATCGTTTCACTTGATATACTTTACTTTTTATTTTACTTTGTACGATTTCTCATATAGATTCGCATACACAATAAAGTGGGGTTAACGTGTAAGAGTGAAAAGTTCACACACCTTACACTTTGAACCTTTTCTTACACCACTTTTGTTCTAATTAGACTATCCTAGCACATGGTTTTGAATAATTTGACACTCTTTTTAATCTAAATTTTTAGTTCAATCTCAAAAACATAACTCTCTATTAAGATCATTTTTAGCTTTCAAATTATCAGATCTATATTTTTAGCTGAAACTAATGGATATAAAAATGACCTCGATCAATTCTGCAAATTTAACCAATTTATTCAATTTACTGTTTCATGCATGTGGCAAGCATATTATTATGTTTGTTTATCTTAGAATTTGATCACGTAAGATGATTGTCATTCAAGGAATTTGTTGTGAATGTCAACCATTGTATATATTATTGTGAGTGAGAGTTTTTGTTTTAGTTTATATCATTTTATTTTTGTCTGTGACAACTTGCAATATTCTGTCTTTTGCTTTTTTATTCCTACACCCTCGCATTGCCTAAGAAGAAGTTGCTGCTATAAATGGCTAGTTTGTAAATAACCATTCTCAGTTAGAATCGAAGTTTATTAAGTCTGCTGTTTTCGGCGAGCTCAGCAATTCTTTTTCCTGAAGTCTTTTAGAAACTTCGGAGAGGAATTTCAGTTTCACTCTGATTTTTTTATCATGGCAGAAGTTGCTGTTGGAAAAATTTGTGGGATAGCCGTTCAGATGGCTGTTCAGAAACTAGCTGAAGAGGCAAACTTGGTGGTGAATTTCAAAAAAGAATTCATATCGTTAAACGAGGAACTCAAATATTTAAGGGGTTTTCTGCAAGATGCTGATCGACAGTCTCGTCATAAGGAGGATGTGAAACAATGGCTGGAGAACATTCGCGTTATTGCCTTGAACGCAGAGGACATCTTTGAGGAATGTGCTGTAGAATCTATGTATGGAAACAATGCTCAATCTTTTAGTTTGAGTTATAATCAATGGATTTTACGCTATAGGATTGGGCGGAAAATTAGACACATCAATAACCGCATTAGATCTATTAATCAAAAGGGTGATCAGCTGAGAATAGCTCATGAAATTGTGTCTGCAGATGAAGTATTACCGAGAATATCTCAGAGTACAACTGTAGACTGGAAGAGATCTAGTCTTCTGCCCAGCGATTCACATCCAGTGGGAATACAGTCCAAAGTTGAAGATATGCTCAGAATGTTGAACAACTCAGCCTCTCAGGTTAGTGCAGTGGTTGGGATGGGGGGGATAGGCAAGACCTATCTTCTTCAGCATCTTTACTCCGACACAAAAGAAAGGTATGAGAAATCTATATGGCTTTCAGTTTCTCAGTCCTATTCTATTTCTAAGTTGCAATGTGACATAGCGTCACATTTAGGTTTAGATAGACAAATTGGGGACAGGGGAGTAACTGAACAGAGAGCTGCAGAGTTGATTCATGAAAAAATGCAGGGGATAAGGTTTCTTGTTATGTTAGATGATGTATGGAATGCTACAAGAGAGGACGATTTGTTGTCTAGACTTGGATTGCCAATTGGAAATAATAACCAGTGCAAAATTGTGGTTAGCACAAGAAACAGGGAGGTTTGTACAAATTTAAATGCTCAAATTTATGAGATGAAATGTATGTCAGATGAAGAGAGTTGGAAGCTGTTTTGTGTTTATGCATTTGGAGGATTTGAGGAAAATAAAGCGCCACAGCAGCAGCTCGAAGAGGTGGGCCGTAAGATTGTTAAGCACTGTGGAAATCTGCCGCTGGCTATCAAAACGACAGCAGCATCTCTCGCCAACACCATGATTCTGGGTAAATGGGAGTCGAAGCTCCGTCAGCTCGAACAGGTAATTATTTTCATTGGTGACAATGACCCTACCATGGACATTCTGAAATTGAGTTATGACTCTTTGCCTGCACGCCTTAAAGCGTGTTTTGCTTATCTTTCTTTTTTTCCCGAGGATGAGAAGATAGAATGTGAATACCTGATAAATCTCTGGATAGGAGAAGGGTTTATTCCAGCAGGAGAGGACCGGTGGGATGTTGCATGGGATTGTTTATATCAACTTGCCAATCTTTGTCTGCTTCAAGTATGGGAAGAAGGGGAATACGGGAAATACAGTGAGCTAACCAAATATTGCAAAATACATGATTTGCTGCTTGATTTAGCCATCCACATATCTAGAGAAAATAAATGCGCTTTTTCTGTTGAGGAAGCCTTTGAACATACAAGTGGTGTCTGGTGGCGAATTTTGTTGAGCAAGAAAGACATAAATGATGACGCCATTGCAAAGAGGCGTCCTGTTTGTCTACGGACACTCTCGTTGTCTCAGAATAGGAGGATTACAATCATTCCGGCAAACTTGTTCATCGCTATGAGAGGACTGCGCGTTCTCGATTTGAGCGGAACAGACATCTCTACTTTGCCTGAAAGCGTTGGAAAGATGAAACTTCTCAAAGTTTTGAATTTAAGAAAGACAAAGATTGAGGAGGTGCCAGAGAGTGTGAGACATCTGAAAAGTCTCTGTTTTCTTGCCTTGACTGAGCTATGCAGGCAATTACCAGTATGGATAAGCGACCTTAAATGTCTTCAGCATTTGGAATGCAGCTGGGTTGAGCACATGCCAAAGAAAATATCAAAGCTGGCCCTTTGAGAACACTGAGATCGGGATGGTTGAAGCTCTCCGTTGAAGAGGACAAATTCATGGGGTTAGAGGACTTTGCCAATATGACTCAGCTTCAGGAGCTATGGTTAATAGTTAAGCATGGAATGGAGTTGAGGAGGATGGAAGAAGGGATCCTTACGCAGCTGGTGGAGATGCGTCGTCTGGGAATCGTAAATGGGAATGCCCGACCCTGGCATCCGCTGTTTCCGGAGAATATGAGAGCAATGAAATACCTGGAAAGTCTTAGGTTAAACAGGTTTGCAGTGCCAAATTGGATATTTCAGTTGGCAAATCTGAGGGAATTAATATTAATAAAGTGTGAATGTAGTGATTATGCGGAGTTGCAAGGAATGCCCAATCTGGTGAGTTTGTACTTGGAATCGAACAGGACATGCAGAGAATTGCCAAAGGTGTTTGGGAAGTCGGGAGGTTTTCCACGCCTCTGCTTCTTGTCAATTTGGAGATTTTCTTCATTAGAGGAGTTCCCAGAATTGGAGGAGGGAGCGATGCAATGCCTTGAGGTGTTTCGTCTATGGAAATGTTACAGAGTGAAGAAAGTGGGAGACGGATTGGAACATTTGAGAAGGTTGAAAGAGTTCAATTATGGGTCTTCAGGAATGGATGAACTAAAGGAGTGGTTAAAGGAAGGGGGAGAATTTTGGAATAAAATCAAAGTCATCAATCCTCAATTAACTATATTGCTTAGATATCATTTTGTATCAGTATATATTTTGTATCAGTATATATGATTGAAATCATAGTTTGAGGACTCTCCAAGTCCTAGGGCTCGCTGAGTCAACTCGCCAAGGATTCCCAAGCTGAGTTCTAAAGAGTCTAGGCTAGGACTCCCAAGTCCTCGCAAGTGACTCGCGCGAGTCGTAGAATCGGACTCTCGAGTCCCAACTTAGAACTCTTGACATTCCTTGGGAATAATGAGTATGAATGTTTCAAACTTGTTTTTTGTTTGTTTTTTTCATTTGAAAATTTGAAACTATGAGTATGAATGATCAAATTTCAAATATTAAGTGTTTGAAGATCATATAACATGTGTAATATTTGAATTATGAGAAATTGATAATCAAATTAGGCTCTTATGTTCTCTAACTGCATTAATTTTTATTTTATTTTTGTAAAACTACAATTTTCTTCTTTGTTGAGTCCTAGCTGATTTTTTTGCTGAGTCTGTGCCAAGTCCCGAATCTGAGTCCTATTTTGAGCTACTGAATCTGAGTTTTCCAACTTTAGTTGAAATTACATTAGTTTTTTTAGTAGAATTCATCTATTGATGTGATTTCAAATGAGTCATTTAAACAAATCAAAGCTTAGAATGTGGTAACTCCTCATTCTTATTCTTGAAGTTTTAAGAAGGTCAAATTTATATAGTTTAATTTTTTTGGGAATGAAATATTTGAATAGTTATAAATTTTATATTTAATGTATAAATGTTATCATTCTTATTATAAGTACATGAATGAATAATTTCCTTTTAAAATTGCGTTTGATTAAATAAAAAATATAAATAAAATATAATTAATTTTAAATTAAGTAAAATTATTTAAGAATAATAAATTAAAATGTTATATTTAAAAATTAAATGTGAGAGTATTATTACATTTAATTCTTGATAATTGAGAATGAAAGATGAAATTTGAAAACCTCTTAAATATAAATGAATTAATGAGATATAAACTATTTCTAATGTACTAATTAATCATATAAATGAGATATTATGCACGATATAAGAATATACAAATTGAGTTATAGATCTAAAATATAAGCAATTAGTACATAAGTTCAAAAATAAATAATTAGACATAAAATAAAAAGTGAACTTTGTGTTTGTTGATTTTGAGATTAAAAAGTGGTGTGTAAGTCCTAGAAGATTATTTGAAATGAATATGGGAGATAGAAAAGAACTTTTAAAAATAAAGGTATGGCTACACCTCACCTTGGGCACTACAACACCACAGGCTAAGCACTAGTGACCTAAGGCACACATGCCCTTGTCACATTACCGCATTCCCCTTTTTTGTAATAATGTTGTCACATGTATCAAAATGCCTATAAATCATAGTCCATCTTCACACCAAAATTTTTGTGTCCACACTCTTTGTCTTTTTTCCCCTTATGTCTTTCTTAGGTTTTTGAAGTCTTTATGTGTTGGGGCATGTCAATTCTTCTAAGTGCTTATCACTTTTCATTTTTTGGAGTTCATTATTTCAACATACCTTTCTTTCTAAGTTTGACTTCTCCTTGGTCCTAACCAAACTTTTGGATTTCACCGTCCTGGAATGCCCTTCCACTTCGCTTTTATTTTCCTTTATATGTGTTGATGTGTCAAAATTATTCATCCTGACATACCTCATGACCATTCCCTACCTTCGTTCCATTTTCTCATTGGGCCATTAGATTTTTCGATCTCGTCATCTCATTTCTCCAAGCCCAATTGTTTCTCTTACTTTGTCAAATTTTTAGAGTTGTCCTTATTGTCATGCCTCCTACTTAAACTCATACCTTCGACTAGTGGTATCAGACATGAAGTATCGTTGAACCCCAATGTAACAACTTCGAAAATGCAATCTCAAACTTTTTTAAGAATTAATTAAAATACACCTCTCAATGCCAACAAAATGATACAAGATAAGTTTCTAACAACTTCCATTAACTTTCATGATACAATATCACAATGATATGCAAGGCATACAAGTATCTAATAAGAATCCACACAATATATATAACTCCCACTTGAGTAGTACAATAAGGAAGTACAATACTAAGTACATATCAAGTACTTTGTAGTAAAATGAAAGTCTCACAAGTACATATATGGTACTTAACAATGAAGATAATATCATTCCATAGCTAAGATATACAAGGGATCGAAACTACAACCCATAATATACTAGCATATATATATATATATATATATATATATATCTTAAAAATAATCTATATAAAATACACTGAGATATATCCTTCTCGGGGCATCTTTCTTTTTTTTTAAATAATATTAGTTAATTTTTAAAGTGAAATGATGAAAAACAGATTCCTCGAGAAGGATATCTCTTGGCATATTTTATGTAGATTATTTTAAAGATATATATGATCTAGTAGGACTTAAAGATGGAACATGTAATTGTTAAATAAATTTTTCAGAATTAGTATAAAATATAAAACAATAATGCAATATTAATATGTTCAAATATATAATTAAAATGAATTCCTAATAAACATGAATATTTTTCAAATGATTAATTTTAGATTTTGGGATTAATATAATAACCTAAAAATACATATTAAAAGTAACTACCTCTTATTTATTCATTATATAATATTCCTTTTCAATTATAAGTACATAAGTAAAAATAGTCATGCATTTTTTATCTACATTCATTATTATATTTATATTAATATATATTAATTATATTCATAATTATATTTATTATATTATATAATAAAATAACAAAAGAAAAAAAAATCTTAATTGAACCATAATCCCAACCCTAACCCTAATTGAATCCTAACCCCAACCCCCTAACCCCAACTATAATTCTAACCTAACCCTAATTAAACACTAATACTAGCCCTAGCCCTAACCATAAGAGAACACTAATTGAACCCTAACCCTAACCCCAAGCCTAACCCTAACTATAATTCCAACCCTAATCATAATTGAGCCTTAATAATAACCCTAAACCTAACTGAAAGCTAACCCTAATTGAATGGTAACACTTACTCTATATGTATTTGTAATCCTATTTTAACCCTAACCATAATTAAACTATAATGTAAATTGAATTATAACCCTAACGTTTAGTTAATTGTAACCATAATTGGACCATAACCCAAATTGATCTCAAATCTTAACCATATATGTAATCCAACCCTAATTGAATCCTTAACTAAAGATTAACCGTAAATGAGTCCTAACCTTAATTTTAACACTAACCCAATTTTTTTTCATAGAGCTTAAATCTTAACCCTAATTGAACTATAATTGTAACCCTCATTGAACCCTATTATACTCATTACGATAATTGAAAGATAATATAAACCATAAACTAAACCCTATCCCTAATTGAACGCTAACCCTAGTTGATAGAGAAGGTAAAGTACTATCATGTATAACTAACACTTGTTATTATTATATTAATACTATTATATATTATTATTACTATATTAAATTATTTCATGTTATGATTATGTTATTATATTCTTATTATTATTTCATTATGATTGTATTATTATATTATAATTATTATTACATTATTATTGTTATTATTGCATTAAAAAATTTATTATTATATTTTATTAGTTATATTATATTATTATTTGTTATTATTATATTTTTATTATATTATTATTGTTATTATATTATATTAAATATTATAATCTTATTATTAGTATAATTTTGTATATATGCATGTAGACATAAAGAAAAAAATAGTTCACATACTTATCTTATTATATTATTATATATTATTTTTATTATTATATTCTTATATATTACTATTATAATTTATTGTTTTTATTATTATATTATTATTATTTTTATTATAATATTATAATTATGATATTATTATTATTATATTTTATATATACATGTAGGAAAAAGTAAAAAATGGCCTACATACTTATCTGATCCTCACTTTTTGATTTTATGTACACAAAATTTCAAACCCCATTCTACAAGTGATAAAATGCCTTTCAACGTAACAAGTGGCTTAGAATAATGTGCATCATATTTAGTATCCAAAGAAATCTAATCTCAACTCTCAAGTTAATCCTCTAAGATCTCATGTTCCGACTACTAATTAACGAAGGGCTTTAACTCACTATGACGATGTCCCTTTCCTCCCCATCCATCAATCAAGGTGAAGAAGCACCACTCATAATCCAAATGTGTGGTACAACATAATATTAATTATTATCCTTATTAGTTCATTCCATTAATAACACACATCGTACATATGAAACCATAGATCCAAAACATTTAAAATATATGGAATATTTCACAATTCACATTCTCAAAATAGATGCCTGCCAAATAATCATTCCAAGATTTAACCAATATTCATAACACAACCTTTCTAACATCTAATACACATATGAATGCAAGGAAATGAATAAGTCAAATATGAACAACAAAAATCATAATTTCTTTCAACCTCATAAGGTTAAACTTAGTACAACACATCCAAGACCATATACAACATCCACATGAATTACTACTCGCATCATATGCTACAAAAGCTTTATCCATGTGATTTTATATGTCTTATTAATAACCCATACTCATGGTAGGACTACATGCATCCTAACCTTTGCGCAATTCAAGTATCCAAACATACCAATATTAACAATTAAAATGTGCAAACACATAAAAAAGAAAACACATATAGAGCAAGTGCATGTCAATCAAACACACATAACACAAGTGCATAGAACAAACATAGAATACAAGCATCTCACATATTAGAAAAAAACAATAACAATGATACTCACATAAGTAAAAACACGCAAGGAATCCATAAAAACTTAGACAAACACACTGAGTCCCCAAAACCCATCTAAAGAGCATCTCCCAACTATGCAGTGTAAAAAAAAGGTTAACCATAGATACCAACCATAGAGAACCCCTACCACAAGGTAGAAACAACATATATGCCAATACAATGGGCCATAAGACTTATCTTAGAGATTTCCTAGCTCTAGTAGTACACAATATAGTCATAATGTAAACTACTTATGGACCTTATACCAATGAGTGTGCTAGATCCTATGGTGATGTGGTTCCTATAGTGAGATGAGAAAGCTCAAATATGGACCAAATTTCTTAAGGAGATAGGTCTTAAGGTATCATGAACCAAATAAAGAAAACACAATTTTGACCACCCTAAATTATAAGACAAAATTACATCCATTTTTTTAAAATGAAACCCATGAGATAAACCTCTCATTAAAATTACATTTCATCCTTTCAAATGGAATCCATGAGATGAACTTCTCATACACTCTATCCTATTAGACAACACCCTACTCTAACAAGTAGAATCATGACATAAAAGAAGTCATATACAAATGCAATCAACTATGACATAACATATATCACACATAAACCATGACACAAAAGATGTCACAAATCAACCATGACATAGAAGATGTCGCAAATCAATATTTAATTCCCCAAGGGAACAACATAACACAAAGCTAAGTTAGCATTACATGAACATAAAAGTCAAAGAAAAAATTATACATTATAATCAGTTGATCCCAAACCATTCATATAGTCAAAATAATCATACAAACACTTAGGTATTGCATATAGTTCTAGAAACCTCTAGGAAGTAAGAAAATAGTTCACATTAAATACACTAGAGCATGTCACACTATAATATTCTCAGGATTATAAATCCTAAAATTATAACTAAAACTCATAAATATAATCAATCATGATAAAAAAGATCATATGAATAAATAGAATAATTGATAATACTTCATTACATATGGTATTATCAATGTAGATAGTCAACCAATAAATAATCAATATTTCATTATTTATGAATTAAGTATAGCTAATCATAAAAGTAAAATATAATTATCATAACATGCTAATTTTTCTCACATCATTTAAACTAGAAATTAAAAAAAAATGACTTGTTTAAATCATAAAGGATAAAATATAGCACATAAAAGTGTAACACTTGGTGGAAATCTATTTTCAATATTTTTGAATCAAATACACCAAAAATATAAATACCCTAATTATTGTTTAATATTTTCATAAAAAAATTTCTTGCACAAAAAGTCAATTAACACAACCTCTTTCACAAATAGCTTATGTTTAGTATATTTATATATAAATAATTTTATGAAATACCCTACCTCAACCTTGTAGAGATTTGAAAAAATAATTTTCAGATGAATCAAATAATTTTCTAACCATGAAAATTCTCCAATTCTTCTTAAAAAGCACTTTCAAAACCTTCAAGCTTCCAACGTGTTATTTTATTCTCTCAATTTCATCATCCAAATTGATAATCAAAAGACAAACAACAAAAAAAATCAAAATTAATTTTTTTTCCCGAATAAGTCTTTATTTTTCCTTCTCCAAACTTAAAAAGAAAAATATTATATTATATTATATTCCTAATAAAATAAGATAATATTAAAAGATATATATATATATGTATATATTATGCACATTCCATTTATAAATCAAATATTAAATATTATTTTATTTTTTAATTTCTTATCATAACTTAGGAATTTATATTTAAATTAATATTAGAAAATCATCTTTTGATGAATAGGTGTCAACACTTCTATTAACTTAGATAATAAAAGTACACATATTCACAAAAAAAGGGTGGGTGGATATGAAATCACACCCCTAGAGTCCAAACAAGGACAAACCCAAAGCATAACAAAACATAAACAAAAAAGTCACTAAGCGGCAAGAACAATAGTAGAAGGTGGAGGTGGTGAGTCTCTATCACCAACTTACCCCATACATCAGTAGGGTCTAGAGTGACATTAGAAGGATCCTGCCCCTCATAAGCTTTATCCTTATCTTCTTCACAAGTGGAAGAAATCACCAAAGCCAGTTGAGGAACCTTATTGGCATCAAACCATTTAGAATTATGTGTAGTCAGCCACCTAGAAGAACCACTAGAAGAACATCATAAAGCACCCCCTGAAGGCCACCCAAAAGTAGGCCCTTGAGGGAGAGGAGAGGGTGAGATTTGTCAAATATAACGTGATGCACTCCTAGGACCCCAATCTATGGGGAAAGTTGAGGGAGAGACCCAAGGATGAATATCTTATGTATCACAAGTTGGGAGACTCTTGCCTCTCTAGCACCTACAAGAAGGTGAGCGGACCCAAAAAGAGGATAGTTATGAAGGAACTTTGGCCACAATATAACGGGCATTTCCCCAATGCTCAACTAGAGCTCTTGAAGGTAAGCCAACTCCAGGGCCACCTTGTTGGCCTACACTTGAATTTTAATCGAACATTAAAACAAATAGTAGCTTTAGAAAAAAGTAAAACACATCAATCAACTAAATAATTAGTAAAAATAGCATAATACTATTTTTTTCTTATGGTTTAGTGGTTCAAATAATAATGTAGCTTAAATAATTAAACTCATTTTTTCTCCCAAAAGAAATTAATTACCACAATAAATAAATAAAATATGTAATACAATGACCTATACTAATTATTTATTTATTTTAGAAATTAAATTAGTTATTCTTGTATTAATTAATTAACCTTTTCCCACACTTTTAGATTATTTCAAGATACTTCAACACTAGAATCTAGTTCTTCTTTCCCGATGCTTTCTCTTGTCACATATCATAATCTTCCAACACATACCTTAATAGCATTGTTAGAAGAAAAAAATTGCATATTCATCTTTAATCAATTAAAATAGTAATATAATCTCACATTATACACAAATATATTAAGATGATAATTTGCATCTCATATAAGTCAATATAGCACTACCAATTTTATCGTAAACTTGAAACATCATAGAATTACAAAGGGACTAGGAATGAGGGATATTACACCCAAACTCTAACACTTCCACCATTTTTCATTATTCATCTCACCTACCACCTATCATGTCAAAGTGTTTTTATTGCGCAGTTTTGACACCATGGCTCTAGAAAGGCATTCATTTTTGTTCAAAAACATTAATTTGTATGGAATACATGGATCTACCTATACTTTCTACCGTAAAAAATGAGTAAACAACCTTAATCACCATTGATGTGATGGTTAGGGTTTGAGCTTGGCGTTCCTCATGCCATTAATTTTTATTATTGTTGTAGGTCTTAGGTATCCACCTTTATGCCTCTCTAGTATAATTTTATGCACATAAGTATGATTTTTGTGTGTGATCCAAAGGAAAAATGGTGCCCATTAGGTATGGGTGTTCTTTGCCACATATCAATCATGATATATTGGCATTTAATGTTATCCTTAACATTCTTTCTATGGTTACTAAGGAAATTTAGACTCTAAATAAAAGGATATCTATTTAATATACATAAAAAATAACCAAAATTTTCTTTGAGCACACATGTTGTGTAAGTGCACCAAGTTGTGATACAAAAATGGCTCTTAAGATGCCACTTTTTTTTTAAATTAGCAAAGTTTGATGTTCACGAGAAAATGAAGATAGTTACGCCCAAATTTTGAAGACGCAACAAGAACAAGAGTTGTAGTGCTTCAAATCTACTTTCTAAGCTACTATTTTTATTTTGAAAATAATGAAGATTAATGGTTTGAAAAAGCGGGGCCCAAAAGTGGTCTTGATTTTATAAAAAAAATAGCATAGTGCTTGTGAGCCCCTCCCTAACAAGCTGACTTTTTTTTAGAATTTCAAAAATTTGAACTGTGAGAAGTTAGCTAACACCATGTAGTTTATCCCAATTCTTTTAGATAATTTTTTAATGAATATATAATATTTTATGAATTTTTGAAGTGGACACATCTTGAAAAGTTGAAATTTGAGCATGCCCCTCCCCCTAAGTTTTTTGAAAATGTAATGCCTCACCACAAAACCCTAGAGGACAACACACTAAGCACCTAAATTTTTTTTTTTTTGAAAGGGCAACATTCACACGATTCTAAATGAAACATTAACTTAAATTCTAACCTAAGTCCTCTAAGGTTTGTGACTACACTACTCGTTTCCCATTAACTAAAATAGCAAGAATGGAAAATCATTACATTAAACCAATTCCAACAACATTATGAAATTACATTTAATCATCACATTTACAAGATCAACTAATATGAAATAACCATTACATGATCAATACATATCATTTAGAATCAATCCAATTAACTAACATATATAATAGCATCTTTTACATTGTTCATTACATAGAGAGTTCAACATTCATTTACACCATTACATTGTTACATTTGAACATCAATGTCTCCTCGTATACATGTGAGGAGTGTACATAAAAAGTATAATACAAGATACAATGGAATTATGGTACAATACAAGTACATGTAATAATAATCTAAATGAACTGGTACAAGTGCATAAGTCTTCAAGTCCAGGAGTATACTAGAAGAAAGTGAGGGAATCCAATGGAGTACAAGGCACATTCCACCCAACCATGTGGAACCCTAAGGTCCACCCCTCGTGCTAGGAGATAGCATTAAGGTCCCACCACCAAACAGTCAAAAGACAGAAAAGAACACAAGGGATAACATGGAACCAATGAACAAGTATAGTACATCACACAACAGTAACACCACTTCCAGAGGCACACAAACATCAAACGAGAACAAGAGAAAAGAGAATACTAGGTTTTCGTAGGAGGAGTGTTGTCACATGGTTTGCTATGGGTTACCCAAGTAGATCTTCCTAGGCCCCGGCCCCCATCCTGGATTACCCCAAGGCAGCCTCTACCGATCTTCAGCCCCCATACAAACCTATGCGGAATCAACATACCTCTCATGAGGATGAGGCAATTGATCTTGCCATTCCAAGCATTCTCAACTCATCTCAAGCCTAAACGAGCACTTGAGCCATGAGTAAGGCATTCACTTATCTTGATTAGTGTGATTACTACCCAACCCCCTAATTCATTTTAGGTTATCACTTAATTACAAAAATTCCACATGGGTTACCCTAGCACCACTTTGTGCATCGAACCCCATTGAGAGGCACTCCCCTACTAGCAACTAGGAGACCCAGAGATATCAAAAGAGCAAAGCCAACTTGCACAATCACAAAATCTCATTAACATAAACAACAAGGTGAGACATAACCCTTCCTGCTCACATATTCCAACCACATTGGTGAATATACTGTGCAAGGCTAATGACCACCATATACTCATTTAATACAAAACAATCATTTTAAAGTGAATAATCATAAAACCCATTAGGTAGAAAGACTTTTCCCCCCTAGCCTTTGGAAGATTAACAATACAATTTTGCATGATGACTCTACTCTTAACAATTGCTAATCACCCCATAGTCAATATCCAAAGCATTATTCAAATAATAGAATTTCAATAAGTCCAGGCAAGGCATTTTGCAATTCAATGATTAAGAGAAGCCACCATTCATAAAACAAACACTATATCATCTATTCGATCAAACTTACAATTATTTCAAATGATTAAATCAATATTCTTTATAGGAATTTTGTTTGTCTAATAATTTTATTTACTTTCAAGGTCATCTAACTTGTAATGAACTAACTCATGCTATACTCAACTACATGAATGTATATACATATATACGTATGTATATATATAGATATATATAGATATATAGATATACACATACATATGTATATATATGTGTGTGTTTAAAAATGAATATATTATAATCCACAAATTGATGTCAACAACCCATAAGAAAATTAAATACGAGATACACATATACATACACTTATGTATATATATATATGCGCATATAATCAAATAACCAAGTAACCATTACAGGCATATAAAATCAAATAACAAGTATCTATTATAGGAATAATCCATACACAGTTGACACCTACTACTTACGCAAATCATAGTTTCAACTCGAGTTTATCTTCAATTCAACATTCAATACTAAAGATTACTTACTATTAACATCTACTAATGCATACTAATCGATTGAAGATATACAGTGCAAAACTCAACTTAACTGGAAATTGATAATAGGGGTGGTGGTATGAATCATGAATAACTAGTGCTTCAAAATAAAACAAAACACCAGTTCATCAATACCGCTGATACTATACTATATTCACATAGCGCTAAATGTAGATAATAGAACATTGGTAAAAATAAAGTCTAGAACCCAAACTAGTCTTAACTCAAAGTCGCATACCAACCATTTAGGCCGACGCATTCTACAGATAAGAACATAGATTAAAGAGATAAGTAAGCAGGCATATCGACTAAGTCTTTACTCTTTTTGTTTGTTTCTTTGGAGCGGTGGTGAGAATGACTGAACAGTTACATCTATGATTAAAAAGAAATGAAACCAGAGGTACACATACCCATAACCAAGGCTCGATGCACTGCCATTAAGTATGGCATGAATAAATTTTGAACGCCATAAAATATTTCTTGCATAAAGATAAGGCTGATGAATATTAAGAATAACTGGCTTGATTCACATCTTAAACTACAGTATGAAATTTCCTCGATACAAGGGAAATACTTAGCCTTACGCTAATTTGAATCATGCTTTCAGAGCATAAGATGGTAGCGGCTCTTCCCAAATGAATGCTACAAAATAAGGAGGTTTCAAATATAATGGGATTTGATCTAAAGAAAGCATATTAGAAATCTACTACCATTCCAAGGGCAGCGCTAAAATTCTTTTCATTTGGTTCATGTGCCTATTAGAAGCTCAAAGATATTGGAAACTGCCATGAAGGGTTACGAAACAAGAATAAGCCAGAGAAAAACTAGTCGCAACTAAAACAAGGCTCAACATGAATGCTTGAGAAACAGAGGTCCGGGGTAAACTTCAATGGCCAAGATTTTGAGAAATAATTTTGGTTTCTTAAAAGGACTACATTTTTTTTTAAGCAAATGCAAATCAATATGCAAACAGGGAGAATCACACACCCAGATTTAAACAAGAGTTTGTTTAATTTTCAAGAGAAACACAATCACTGAATTTTATTTTCTTTAGATTTAAAATTGAGGTTAGTAAAGGAACCTGGATTTTCCTACTTGATAGAGGTAGTTTTATTGCAGAGCTCACCACTTCCAGATTGCAACTTCAACACACTTCCCAGATCTCAATGAACACTGCAAATTCCAAATCCAAAGGCTCCCAAATTTCAGAATCAAACTTTCAAGAACCAGAAAAACTTCAAGAATAGGAAAAATATTCACGACAAAGCTCCAAGATTAGTTTTTAGAGAAATAACCAAAAATCCCCCTTTCTTTGATTTCCTTAACCAATTTATTTACTATATTTCCCCCAAATCCGTTGCAACATCACTTCTTTTTAATTTAATTATTTTGTTTTGTTTCCTCCACTACCCTCAACTTCCTCCATTTATTATTATTTTATAATTTTTAACCATATCTTATGATTTACACACAAATAAATTGAACAATTAAAATATTAATTTATTAATTTAATTCTTCATTTCAACTTTTTTTGCATAATATATCATAATCTAGTATATTTGTTATTTACATTCCCTTACTAAATCATGATTTTAAATTTATTTAAATCAAATAAGACATTATTATTTTTATTTAATCATTGCTTCAATTTTATTAAAAAAATTATTTTAATTATTACAAGGCCTTTTAATTCTGATAATCTTTAATTTAAGGTAATAATCAAACAAAATCTCACTAATCATGAACATCACTCAAATGAACGTACTGTCAAGTAATACCTAACCACAAAGCAAAATAGAAGGAAAAACAACAAGATCGACACAACAACTTGAAATGACCATACAACAAGGAACGGTAAACAGACACTCATCCTCATCAAGGATGATAGCACAACATGGGGGAACCAGATGTTATCTCCAAATCAACTATCTCCATTGGGTATAAGGCATGCTC
The DNA here is from genome assembly GCA_007258455.2 of Sequoia sempervirens. Classification (NCBI taxonomy): domain Eukaryota; kingdom Viridiplantae; phylum Streptophyta; class Pinopsida; order Cupressales; family Cupressaceae; genus Sequoia; species Sequoia sempervirens. The sequence continues at coordinate 96,071 of VDFB02384345.1, forward strand.
AAACCTAGAAATTTAGGTGGAGGTGATGCTTGGTATCTGCAACCTACAACAAACCACACGGTCGAACGTGTACATAAACAAATAGGCAAACACACCATGAAGGGAAAATTGCAGCGTCACAGGGCACTCACAAGCGAGTGATGCGACCCTATTCCCCTTCACCAATACATTAACACACAATAATTAGATATCAAATCATGATAAGAACATACATCCAATAAACACATAATACTCATATCAATAATAACCCACATAATCAATTAAACTTATCTACTAAGCATGGTATAATCATAAACATTAGATAGAAAGTGTCATCATAACTGAGTATCAAAGTATCATAATATCCAAGTACAACCAAGTCACTATCAAAACAAAAAGAAAAATTGAGGGGCACTACAGAAAACAAATCAAAAATCATTTTTTTTGTTACGTGTAGAATGGAGTCTAGTTTATAAAAAAAAAAAATTCAAAATTTGATGAACAAGTAAAAATCTATACCAAAACTGTTGGGAATTAATGTGTCTCAACCTTTGCAATTTCCTAGCATTAAAATATTAATTTATTAATTCTTATGTTGTAATTTCTTGCTCATATTGATTTGCCATCTTAAATGACTTGGCATGGTGAGTTGTCGGCATATTGGGAGGTGACATGGATGTTGTGATCCCCACAAGGAAATGTAGGTGTCCTACTTGAAGAAGATATTCTTTGACATGTGTCGGCATCTTTGAGGGATTTTATGGCGATCTTATGACGGATCCCTATGATGATATTATAACACGTAAGAGCCAAATTCTATGATAGGTTGGACAAGTGTTGGAAGGAATCTTTGCATGAGGAATCTAGGCACCCAAGTTTGACTATGACAAGTTGTAAGAGAATCTTTTATTATTAGTCAGTTATGATAGATTCTCTTACAGCTACATAATTGTTGTCATATATGACAGATTCTATGATGACTGTAAATTGTGTAAGAGCATCTGTCATAGCTATTTTGGGTAAATTGGGGGTGCCCAGGTATGGAGGCATGCAAGAGGGTAATGAATCATTGGACAAGTGTCACAGGAGAACTATGAGTTGGAAAAATGTGCCACATGGATTTGGACGCCCATCTCTTGTAGCTTGCTCTAGAAGCCACCTTCATGCTTGTATTTCTCTATATATTGGATATCTTGGAGTGGGTTTGTGAGATAGTTTTGCAGGTATCGAAGTGTTGTCGGATTTCCTCCAAAAGAGCAATATGTAGTCTTGATACAGGAGCGTCGCTCTCCCTAAATTTTGGTTTATGTTTTTTTTAATGTTTTCCTATTTCTTTGCCTAGGAACCGTGTGACAACTGGAAAAATATTTTGAATCTTCCTTCTTGTTGAGAATGGAGAGGATGAAGTTACAATGGTTAGGGATCGCTAGCTTGGTAGAAGAGAGACCAACAGTTTTAGCTTGGCAAGAATTTGAATTTAATGTTGGCGAGAGGGAAAACTTTTCTTTGAAGAAAGAAGGCAATTAAGAAAGGATGGAGAGAGATCGGTTGATGCAGAGGAAGGACAGGGATTAGCACAACTCGATTGTCCTAATTCACTATACCCTTAAGGATTTCATTGACACCAAGGCATATGCATCTACACACACTTTGTCACTATTGACCATATGATCTATTGGGCACCCAATGATGGGAAACACACTAGTATAGGTGGAACAACATAGAATAGTAAGGACAACAAGACTTCAATGCCTTTTGACACACTTGGTTGACCCATACACCATAACACAGTGATAACTTCCTAACAAAGTATTGTACTCAGCAATACAACCACCTATCATTACAACAAGTAAAGAACAGTGTAGATGTTGAGGGAAAACTTGTTTTGAGGTTTAAATCATCACAGAAAATTCCTATGTAAAGAACATAAATGCAGTAATTCATGGTTTACCACTTTTAACAAAGGTGCACTTTCAATCCTCTTGGGACAGTCATGATAAGTCTTGTGTTAACCCTTCACAAATGCTCAAAACTCTTGGTTCAAGCCTACGAGACCTCTCTTCACATTCCCTTACCACTACTTATGTCAAATAAGGTAAGTTAGGTTTTGTCTCGTCAAGTTTCCTATGTCTCTATTGCCTCACAGTTTGTTACATGCACATAACAAACCTATTGTCATCTCAAAAAGCACATGCAAACTCCTCCTTGGGCCCTTGCAAGCTTGAGATAAGGTAAAATACATGCATGTATATTTTTCCACCCATTTTGGTGGTTTTCCATCGATGGAAGGCCAAGCTACATAATTGTTTTAGCTCACTAGTTACCCTAGGTAAGGTTTCAACCAATTTTAGGAAAAATGCAATAGCTTTTCAATAACCCAATGAAAATTGATGAAAAAAAAGGAAAAACAAAGTAGATTCACATGCCCAAAAAATGCAATCAATCTTAGACCAATCTATGGGTCGTACAGGCCCTACACAACAACAGAATAGGACTGTAACGTTTGAAAACATAGAAAAACTTGCTTCAATTCACCAAAGTTACCAAAAATCAGCTTGTTCGACCCTCAAACCGACTTTTGAGGATGTATCCATACATTACCAATCAATTGCAACTGATTTTGGTTGTTTCTTTCTTTTTTTGTAATAGTTTCTTGACTTTTTGATAACTTACCAAAAATTGCATGAAAACTTTTGCACATTTGACAACTTTTTTTTCACTTTTAAACCAACAACCCTATAAGCACTCCAAAATAGATTACATGATCACACATGGTCATAAATGACCTTATTAGACACTGAAACACACATGTGACCCAAAACTCAAAAATAACCAAAGTAGGCCTATGGACACGGAAAAAGTAACCCTTTTACTTTTTCTTGTTTTGTCCCTCCTTGTGCTTATTTGGCTTGGTTTTACCTTGATTTAATGTTGTAATGTGACCCACACATTCACATTAGGTCTTGATTCTTTACGAATCATTAAGACTTTATGATGTCTTGTAAAGTTGTGAAGTGTTGTGACACATTTTCACACTTTTCTAGACCCTTCTTATTATAATTCATGAGTACATGCCCTCTTTTTATCACTTACCAAGTATTATTTCAAAGTTTTGTAAAGTCTTGTAACAAAATTTCATGCTTTTCTAGACTTTTCATCAACAAATACACCTTTACTATGCTTTATTTGGCCGCTTTATGCACTTACAGGCCTTAATTAAGTGTATTTTTGAATACAAACCTGATAAACATCATTTAAGACAACTTAATTTCTGACACCCATTCACATGTCTTGAGCAGGACCCATTCACCACTAGGGGAAAATGAGTCCCTCTTGGCACAAAAATCAAAATAAATTCAAATTACTGATAGGTTTTTATTCCTAAAGACCTAAGGTTGGCCTATGATGTTGTATTTTTAGGAAATTAGGGCATAATTTTGTATAAATACATGATTTTCTATTCATTTTAACCCCCAATCATCTCATACATTCCCTTCATCCATTCAAGTGTTCATGCATTCATCATAGCATTTTAGCATTCTCATCACTCAATCAAGCATTCAAGCATCTTGGAGCAACATATCTTTAGACTTCAACATCAAGGGTTTGGTAAGTTTATGATATTGCATGTTGTTTATTTATCACTCTCTTCTTATTTCATTTCATTATCAAGGGTTTGATTACCAAAGTGGGGTTTGACCAAGGCAAACCCCTATACTCTAACCTTTAACCCCTTTCCCCCTCTTTGTATGTGTGCTTGCAAGTCTTGTAGGCATATTTTTCAAAGAGAAAGGTGTCAAAAAGGTGTTGCAAAGTCATCAAAGTCATCATAGTCAACATAACCCTATTTGAAGCTTGGAGACCACTTCCCCCATCAGATTTTCTAGATTTAGATATGGCAAGCTGTCAGGCAGAAAAGTGTAGACCAGGACCCACAGAGTTGACCTTTGAATTTTTAGAAATCTGTAGGTGGACTGATTCACCATCTGTGGTGAATGAGTCCCACTGTGAGGCCTAAAAAAGAGTTTTCTAAAGTTTTGTGTTCCCAGCATCTCGAAACCTGTTCCGACATATTTTACCAGAAATAGGGCTAATTCACCGTCTGTGGCGAATGAGTCCCAGTGAGCTTCAACATTAATCTCTACAACATTCCAGAACCTTTCAACAACAACTTTCAACCTCCAATCGTACCTCATTCAATTTCACAAAATTTTGTTATTGTTTGTTTATGTTTCTAGTTCATGTATGCATACAACACTATGTTTTCAAACACTTTGCATTTCTTAGTTTGCATTCAATTAGTGATCTATTTTATCAATTTTTTGCATTTATATCATCTCATCTAGGCATATTACACCCATATTACATCAATCTTTGAATGTATACATTGTATTTTGGCCCAATTTTTCCTCATGTTAGGTGAAAAACCCTAGAAGGATAACAAAGCATTTGGGTGACAACAACCATAACTCCTAAAATACCCTTCATTGGACATTACCATTCGTCCTCCTATCATGATTAATCTAGATGACAATGATGAGATTTCTAAAATAGACGAAGAGGTGAATAATGATTTGAATACATTATTTTCCTCTTCCATGAGCTTAAATGACAAAATTCCTGTATCAAGCCTGGTACTTCCCATAGAACCGCCCTCGACATATCCTAAACATGATTGGGAGGTGGATGACTTGCTCCTTGGTTGACCTGCTCTGCCTTACCAATATTTTTCATTTTATTTTCTTTTTCTTCTATTTGCATGTGAGTATTATGTTCCCCCGTGACGTAACATTTGATGTTCTCTCTCTCTTTGTGCAATTCCTCTATTTGTACCTTCATTCTTCTATATGTTGTACATCAATTTTTCTTTTCGCTTTTGTTTTGTGTTTTCCTTTTGGGGATGACGCAAAGCATTGAGACGCCCTATGTATCTTCCATGTTGACCTAAATAGTCTTTATATTTTCTTTTTCACTTTTTTTTTGTGTTTTCCTTTTGGAGATGGCGCAAAGCATTGAGACACCCTATGTCTCTTCCATATTGACCCAAACGGTCTTTTTATTTTCTTTTTGCATTTGTTTTGTGTTTTCCTTTTTGGGATGACACAAAGCATTGAGATGCCCTGTGTCTCTTCCATGTTGACCCAAACGGTCTTTTTATTTTCTTTTTCACTTTTTTTTTTGTGTTTTCCTTTTGGGGATGACACAAGGCATTGAGACCACAATGTCTCTCTCATGTTGACCCAAAAGCTTTTTCATTTGTTTGTATTTTCCTTTTTGGGATGATGCAAAGCATTGAGACATCCTATGTCTCTTCCATGTTGACCCAAAACGGATTTTCTTTTTCGCTCTCTTTGTGTCATTCTTCTAGTTCTATGTGTATTTGGGGAATGATGAAAGTTCTATGCTCTTTAATCAAAACATTGCAGCAACAAACATTCCATAGATCCCTTATGTGTTTGGTGTGTTCCTTTTTGGGGGAAACCCATCTTTCTTTTGTTCATTTTCCTTTATTTTTGAGTTGACTCTCATGTATTGTTTCTTTTTGCATTCTTCATTCACTACTTTAAAGTAATTGGTCATAGAATGTGTGTAGCAATTCCTTTAAAGTGGGGGCATACATTAGCATTATTCATTTTCATTTTTCTTTTTCTTGGTTCTTAGTGCAACCTTGTTACTCCATACGATGAGTTTGTCACTTTTTGGATGACATTGGGTATAGTGTCCTTCATGAGTGTGATCTATCTTAGCATATTACATTCCTCTTAATGGCCTGATTGGACGCACTGCATCCCCTAAGTTGTGAATATTCTATTCTTTGATTGGTCTTCTCTTGGAGACATTAGACACAATGTTCCCTAAGTTAAGACCTCGCATGAACTAAGTAAGACTCATTTGAACATTCTTTTTCATTTTGCATTTTTGCATTTACATGGCCACCTTGCATAACACAACTTGCATGCTTGTGGTGCATTGCATTTGTTCATGATTTCTCAGCATACGAAGCTTTGCTTGTCTCACAAAGCACGAAATGGCATTGTCTTGTGTGGTGCCTTATTAAAGTTATCAGGAGGTATAACTTTAGTATGGTTGAGCGGGAAGCCTATTCCAAGGCATGACTTTTCCCCATAGCCACATGTGTGTTTGTGAGTACATACCAGTCGTGAGTGTATGTTTCTCACTTTTTGGGCCTTCTCACCTGGCGGACAACCATGAGTTCCATCTCCCCAGAGTGAGTATGCATTTTCTTTCCGAAAAAAATAATCCTAGATCTAATCCACAACGAGCTAGACAAATGATCGAAGCTTGATTCAACTATCAACTTCCCTTTTCATTCTTTTCAAGTGTGTTCCTTTGTGCTTATGATTTGTTTGCCATGGGATCTCAATCCTAGGGGCTTGATCATCCTTCTTGATTGTTTTTGTCTCATCTTACCAAGCATTAGTGCATTCAGACCTCTCTTGAGATGCATTTCTCTACTTTAGTGTGAGTTTGAAGCAAGTTCATCCTCTCACTAAAGTCCAGGGGCTAACTGTGGACACGAAAAAAGTAATCTCTTTACTTTTTCTTGTTTTGTCCCTCCTTGTTCTTATTTGGCTTGATTTTACCTTGATTTAATGTTGTAATGTGACCCACACATTCACATTAGGTCTTGAATCTTTATGAATCATTAAGACTTTATGATGTCTTGTAAAGGTGTTGTGAAGTGTTGTGACACATTTTCACACTTTTCTAGACCCTTCTTATTATAATTCACTTACACACCCTCTTTTTATCACTTACCAAGTCTTATTTCAAAGTGTTGTAAAGTCTTGTAACAAACTTTCATGCTTTTCTAGACTTTTCATCAACAAATACACCTTTATTATGCTTTATTTGGCCCCTTTATGCACTTATAGGCCTTAATTAAGTGTATTTTTGAATACAAACCTGACAAACATCATTTAAGACAACTTAATTTTTGACACCCATTCACATGCCTTGAGTGGGACCCATTCGCCACTAGGGAAATGAGTCCCTCTTGGCACAAAAATCAAAATAAATTCAAATTATTGGCGGGTTTTTATTCCTAAAGACCTAAGGTCGGCCTGTGATGTATTTTCAGGAAATTAGGGCATAATTGTGTATAAATACATGATTTTCTATTCCTTTTAACCCCCAATCATCTCATACATTCCCTTCATCCATTCAACTATTCATGCATTCATCATAGCATTTTAGCATTCTCATCACTCAATCAAGCATTCAAGCACCTTGGAGCAGCATATCTTCAGACTTCAACATCAAGGGTTTGGTAAGTTTATGCATTGCATGTTGTTTATTTATCATTCTCTTCTTGTTTCATTTCATTATCAAGGGTTTGATTACCAAAGTGGGGTTTGACCAAGGAAAACCCCTATACTCTAACCCTTAACCCTTTTCCCCCTCTTTGCATGTGTGTTTGCAGGTCTTGTAGGTAGATTTTTCAAAGAGAAAGGTGTTAAAAAGGTGTTGCAAATTCATCAATGTCATCATAATCAACATAACCCTATTTGAAGCTTGGAGACCACTTTCCCATCAGATTTTCCAAATTTAGATCCGGCAAGCTGTCAGGCGGAAAAGTGTAGACCAAGACCCACATAGTTGACCTTTGACTTTTCAAAAATCTACAGGTGGACTGATTCGCCATCTATGGTGAATGAGTCCTACTGTCAGGCCTAAAAAAGAGTTTTCTAATTTTTTGTGCACCCAGCATCCTGAAACCTGTTCTAACATATTTTACCAGAAATAGGACTAATTTGCCATCTGTGGTGAATGAGTCCTAGTGGGCTTCAACATTGATCTTTGTAGCATTCCAGAACCTTTCAACATCAACTTTTAGCCTCTAGGTGTACCTCATTCAATTTCATTAAATTTTGTTCCTGTTTGTTTATATTTCTAGTTCATGTTTGCATACAACACTATGTTTCAAACACTTTGCATTTCTTAGTTTGCATTAAATTAGTGATATATTTTTATCATTTTTTTGAATTTAGATCATCTCATCTAGGCATATTACACACATATTACATCAATCTTTGAATGTATACATTACATTTTTGCCCAATCTTTCCTCCTTTTAGGTAAAAAACCCTGGAAGGACAACAAAGCATTTGGGTGCCAAAATATTTGTTTACAAGGCCTAATGAGGCTCTTGATTCCTCTGCACCATCGGTGGAAGGTGGTTCTCGGGCGTAGAACATAGGAGAATAGTACGAATGGTTCCTGAATCTACTCAATCAAACTTTATTGATCAATGTTTCCATTGTAGGTTCTAATATTGAGCATGTTGTTTATATTGACGTGGCCATTATTTCCACAGATCAATTGGGTGGAGGAAAGCCAATTGACATATCTATTCTTGGCAGATTTCTAAACATTTAAATTTTGTTTCCATCTATTATGAAAATTAAATTATTATTTTTCATGCTCTGGTGTTAATGGTAATGAAAATGGGTGTGGACAATTCGTCAGTCATCCTTTAAACTTGATGTAACTAGTTTGGACATATGTGTAGGGCACCTTAGTCTCTGTTTTATCTCTCTTGAATCGATCTTTCCTAGTCACTTAGTTTGTTACTGTGTCTTTATATATTGCAATAATATGATGTGGTTCCTTAAATGAGAATAGTGACTGCCTTTCCAGGCTACGTGTTGGTTTGGGAAAATTGCATTCATTTATAAATTCCCTTCTTCATGTCTTTAGTTTTCAAAAGGGGTTCTAATCCACGAGTTTTCCATCATATTTTGGTAGTAGAGTGGATGGGTTTGGAAGCGTTGCCATCAGTTTGGTATCATTAGAGCATGTGACTATGGAATGAAGTCATTCATCAATTTGGTATCAGAGCCAAAATATCGTTGGCATGGTGAGAAGTATGTTTCAAGAATGGGGTATGAGAGTTTAAAGAGAGAGAGTTGTGAAAGATTTTTTTTGTAAGAGGTATAAGAGAACATGTTGTTGCAGGCATGAGAAAGGGTATGTAACTTCTATCCTCCAGCAAAGATAATTTGGGTAGAAGGTGTATAACTCCCTCCATGAAGAGAGATTGGGTAGAGGGGATTTTGAGAGGTGCATCTTCTAGAGTCCTTGTTGGTAAAGGGTAGTCATTGAAGGTTAGATATTTCATTTCTATAGTGAGTAAGATGTATTTGACAAAGAGAAGGAACATTGTCTTGAGGAAGCCAGATGTGTGGGAAACTATGGAACAATATTGGGAAAAAAAACCTAATAGAAGGCTCTATGAAGAGTTGAAGAAAATAGAAGCAAGAATGGATTCCCTTGAAGACGGGTTTAAAAAGAAATATGCAAATAAGAAAGAAAAAGATGAAGAAAAATAGAAAATGGGTGAAGTGAAGCCTCATTGTTCTTTTTGTGATGAAAGGTTTGCAAGTGATGTTTGATGTCCAAGAAATGAAGATGAAAAAGTTCAGAAAATGGACTTTGAAAATCCAAAATTTGACAAGGAGATAGATGAAGATGAGAAAGAGTAAAGGAAAATTACAACAGTATGCCAAGAAGGAATCATGCAACATGGTGAAGCTAGGGTACATTGCACAGTACCTACAAATGAAGATAAGAGAAGTATTGAAATTTTTCAGTATGATAAAGAAGAAGTTGAAGCTACCTTAGAGTTTCATGATGCATTAGAGGACGTTATAGATAAAAGAAAAGGATCCTACAAAATGGAAGAGTTGACAAGTCATGAAGCCAAGAATGAAAGTAAATCATGACAATAAGTTATTGCACAAATGAATGGGGCAATTGTTGACGGGAAAAATTTAAATGGAGAAGACGAAAAGGATGGGAAATCAAATGATGTCAATGATATATACGAATGGGAGATGGAGTTGTGGAGGCTTGTGGATGAGAAATAAATCAGAAGGAAAAGATACAAACAGAAAAAGAAAAATGAACGAAAACATGTTGAACACACGACCATTGTTCTAGAGCAATGTTGGAAGACACGAAAGAAAAGAATGAAGGTGATTTTTGGTTGGAGATCTCATGTGCAGGAGCACATGCTTCTTTTTATTTCCTGGGGATTTTGATGCAGGAGCATCGCTCTCCCTAAATTTTGCTTATGTTTTTTTTATTTTTTCCTATTTCTTTTCCCAAGAACCATGTGACAGCTGGAAAGTTTGATGTGACAAAAGATTTTGAATCTTCCTTCTCATTGCGAATGGAGAGGAGGAAGTTACAACGGTTAGGGATCATTGGCTTGGTAGAAGAGATACAAACAGTTTTAGCTCGGAAAGAAGTCGAATCTAATGCTGGTGAGAGGGTGAACTTTTCTTTGAAAAAAGAAGGCGGTTAAGAAAGGATGGAGAGAGATCAATGGAAGGTAGTTCTTGGGTGAAAAACATAGGAGAATAGGATGAATGGTTCCTGAATCTTCTCAATCAAACTTTATTGATCAATGTTTATATTGGCATGGCCGTTATTTCCATAAATCAACTGGGTGGAGGAAAGTCGATAGACATCTCTTCTTGGTGGATTTCTAAACATTTAAATGTTGTTTCCATCTATTATGAAAAGTGAATGAATTTTTTTTCATGCTCGGGTGTTAATGGTAATGAAAATGAGTGTGGAAAAATTTTCAGCCATCCTTTAAACTTGATGCAACTAGTTTGGGCATAGTAGCATGTGCTTGTATCAAGATGATTGAAATCTGATTTGTTTAAAGAAACATAAGATACTGAATGTGCATACTAGTTCTTGGAAGGTTTTATGAGTTCTCATTTCCTTTTCATTTGGTACTAGAGCATAGTTCCAATCTTGCATGTTCTTGCATGTGCATGTATCTAAGTTGCATGCATTTAGTCACATGTTGATGCATGTGGTGTTTGGGGTTTTGGTTATTTCTTCTGTTGTGATTTCTTAGCCTGGAAAGCTTGAGGGAATCTATTTTGAAGGAATTGGTTGATTATTTATCCTTGTCTGAGTGGAATTTTTGTAGTTGATCTTATTTTGTAGAAATTGTGGGTATTGTGAAGGATGGAGAGGGTGGAGTCTTATGGAGTTGATCATGTGGTTATGTTTTATACGTTATTGATTTGAAGCTCCTATTTGATAGTTGTATAACCTCAAATTCATGTAGGCTATGGAGTTGATCATTGGATGATTTGGAGGCTTATGAAATAGCCTATTCCTCTCTCAAATGCATGTACACAATGGTGGTGGAGTTGGCTTGTGAATGAGCTTAGAATTCCTAGTCCTCTACTTTCCTGATGGATGTTTGTACTCGCATAGCTCAACTTCATGTTCCTTAGATTTGAGGGTTTTATGGATTTTTTGTTTAAAATCTATGATTATGCATATCATGATATTCCATTGTTTTGGTTTAACTATTATGGTTGTTTTTAGATTTATGGGTCTTCCAAAAGATAAGTAGATATGGATTTACATGTGTGTTGCAAAACATGATGGGTTTGTAGGTTTTACACGATTAATCAAAACTTACATTTGTGTAGATCTATAGATGAACTATTTTTCATATTATGTTTCCCTTGGGGTATTTCTGGATGTAAGATAGTTACAGGTTTGCATGTACGCTTCATGCATTTTTTGAGGAGGTTTGCAACTTTCTCATTGAGGAAATGGAAATTTGATGGTGGTTGTGAAGTTGGAATAATTTGTATTTTAGAATATTCTAGACAAACTATTTCCTCTAAAGGTTTTATAGTTTTCTCATGTTATAAAATATGTGGGTTTGTGTAGATCTAGAGTATTCACTTGTTCAAATGAAATATGTGTGATCTATTATTTTGGATGTATAAGTGATTTTATATTTACACAAATATGATTTTTACAGGTTTTACATGTTAACCAAAATCTATGGTTTGTAGATCTATGGAAAATATTGTATTCAAACTCTTAGAGTTTTTTGGATGAGAAAAATTGCAAATTTACAAGAATGCTTGATTAGTTCCTTGACTATGGTACTCAGTCGTTGATTTGTTTGGAAAATTGGGCCTGCTGGTGATTTGGTGTTTGAGTCTTGAAATCTACATGTTATCTTCTTTGATATCTCAATTTTGCATGTTACTAATGTGATGATGAGTTTTCATGCTTCAATGTATGGGATCTACGAGTTATGCAATTTGTGGATTAGCTACCTATTAGTTGTGGTGGGATGACTCAGATGTGGATTGTCTATATCCATGAGATTGATTCAATGTTCATGCAAATTTCATTATTTGGCCCTATTTATGGTCATTTTTGCATTGGTATTTTTTTTTGAGATGAGAGGATGGATGACGATTGAGTTCTTGGATAGTCAGTTATGGTACTTGTAGCATGTTGTTTATCTTCTTGGCCTAAAGATTTTGGTTCTTATTATTTGGTGTTGTTGATATTGCATTTTATTGTGTTAGAGCCATGTAGAATCTTCATTAAGGAGATGGTTTTCATGATTCTTGGAGAGCTTGATATCACTATTCAGTTGGAGCTTTAGCAGTGACACTGGATTTATCACTTGGTTATGGATGATCTTCTTTAGTGTTGTAGACATTACTAGGAGGATCTCTTAGATCATGTTGTAGAAGAGTCCTTTCACATTTGCATGGACATTATTTGGAGATGGTTATTTTCATGTGAATAGATATGTTGACATCTTGGACTTCTTTAGTCTTTGGTTGAGGTGTCATGATTTGTATGTTGATATGTGATCCTTGTTTTGATAAGATGACTATGTTATTATGTCATGGTTTACTCTTGATTATCGGTTTAGAGTGTTCGCATGATACATGTACTTGTTATGTTCTTTGGATCATATGATATTCTTTTGAGGAAGTGTGAGATCATGATGTCATGGTTATGTTCTTGATTCAACATTTGGGACTTTGACTTTGATCTTTATTGGTTCTCTTTGTATTGAGTACATGATCATTTACTTGATTACGTCATGATGATGATATGTTGCACTTGGATTTTGGCATGGATTGATCGGTTACAAGTGCTCATGGATACTTGGAGACTTAGGTGAGACTAGAGTTCTCTTGTGGTTAGAGACATGTGTTGACATGATTACTCTTGATGAGATTTCAACAAGAATTTCAAGGAGCCTACACCTTGGTTGGACTTGAGTTCAACATAGACCTATGAAGAGACTTTTCTTGTATGAGTCATGATGACTTGGATATCTTGGAGGAGCATTCTCATTCCCTACTCTTGGTCTACTCGGTGGATTATCACTTGAGAGGTATTGCTCATTTTTTCTTTCAGGCACATTATCTTTATGTTTTATCTTATCATGCATATGGATCTTGAGCTATGGGTATTAAGTTTTGGAGATTTCATTTGAGGAGTGTTGGAATGTTTATCTCCTCATGCATTGTGATTATATTCATTGATGTTAAGTTTAGGAGATGTATTGGGCTTATTTCCTTCATTGGGAATGGATTTAGTTTGATCTTCTTTGATTTGAGAGGCTTGCATCCATGTTGGTTACATGATACATATGTAATGCATGATCTTTGTGATTGAACAAGTTGGGTGTTGTTATAGCTTTTCTTTTGTTGTGTTGTGGAGGAGATCATACTTGACACAGTTGGGATTTAGAGGTGTATGTAGAAGGATTTTCTATAGGTATATGATGTACAGTGTTTCTCTCTTTGGTCTTGGTTATCTTCCTAGATTTTTGACTTCACATTACATTGATTTTTAGGTTTGGTTGGAGCTATTTTGATCACTAGCTTGTGGTCATTTGTTTTCACTTATGTTCATAGATGATGACATGGAGGTTCCTTTATCTTTTTCCTTTGTTGGGTCTAGAGAACATAGGAGAGTTTTGGAGACTTGTGGTGGGAGTTGCTCTTACAAGTTATTGGTTTACAAGTTTTGCATATCATTGTTGATGTTCCTTGGTATTACATGATTTTGATTTCATCTTCTATGTGATGCTTTTGGTAGACTTGGTATGTCTTGATTTTTTTTAGTTTTGACATTACCCATGCAGTGGGAGTTATTGGATGTGTGTGTTCTTCATTGAAATTTTTGACATATGGAGCTTTTGATTGTAATTTATGGGTTGGATATGTTCTTGGCATAAGTTCTACTTATGTTTTGGATAACTTTGAGGTATGGTAGACTAGATGGATTAACATTTGTTGTGGGTGCTATTTTTGATCTCGTGGGTTTATCTGTTAGATCAGGGCAACCAGGTTTGGTTGTTCTAAACAATGGTTTATCTTGTTCTCTGGAGGATTCTTTTTCTTCAGAATTATGTTTTGGTTACGAACTTGAATTTGGTTGAGCTTTTTTTTGGCTTGAGAGCACAATGGAGTTACGGAAATAGCTTGTAGCTTTTATTATTACTTGGATTTGATGCATGTGTTCTTTGGATTGGTGCACATACACCTTGGCTTGTTCCTCTTCTTCCATAGATAGCATGATTGGAGGATGACAGGAGTTTTTTGTTTGATATGGTGGACACCTTGGATGTTGTTGCAGGTATACTGTTAGTGCACAAGAGCATGCTAGAGATTCATGTGGTTTCATGATGGATGTGATGATATTTTTTTCCCCTAGCAGTTGATTACCTAATTATATTGGCTCTTGAAAGGTGTTTGAAAAGTGAGAGAATGTTGGTAATTTAGGATACAAATATATGGATTACACTTCCTTCTTTATCTAACTCTATATTACTTGTCTATAGATAGGGTGATAGATGTGAGGTGCAAGATTGGTACTTGGTCAACATCAACTACATGTAATAAATGTTAATGGTCAACGTCAATTGTAAATTTAAAATTTTTTTTTCTAGAATATCTTTATAAAAAGACACACATTAATATATGGATTACATTTCCTTTTCTACTCTAACTCTAATTTTACTCCCAACAAAAAATCATATTTAAAATGTTAATAGACATAACATCAAATATTACTATGATGATGTCACTCATCTCAAACATAAATTATATAACTTAATGAATATATAATTTATATACACTTATAATGTAATATATGTAAGTTACATAATTAAACCCAATAATCTTACAAACATGTCTTAATTTCTTTAAATTTTGATTTGAAAGAAAATACTCAAAATCGAATCGAAATATGTACAATCACCAACCTTATATACATAATCATATGGATTTATATCCATTAGATTGTAGTCTATGCATTCCTTTAAATTTTTCATATGAGTCGAACTAGTGGAGCTTCAAATTGTAGATAACATCTATGATCTTCTTCTTTCAAATATAGATGAGCTAAAATATCATAAGACCAAAGTAAATTGAAATAAACATTTCATTAGTCAAGTAATCTAAAGTTCAAGGGAAGACATAAAGTTTAGACAACAATAAATTAAATGCAATGGCTACCTGTGCTATCTTCACATATAGTGAATAGTAGAGGTTAGATACATCTTCGTATGTTAAACTCACTACATTCTTCTTCATAAAATTATACATTGTAAATCATATTTGCTCACAATAGTGCCATTATACTAGCTCTTGTACTTTAAAGAAAGACATGGAGGCATAGAAGGCATGCAAACTGTTTTTTTTAAATGCCCTTAAAAAATGTGGTCTCAAGAAATGAGACGATTGCAGGATTTGTACAAACAAGTTTTCATAATCATATAGAGCATGGAAGAAAATACCAGGCGCTGAAAAAATAGATGCAATTGACAGGTGTACCGCCTTATTCCACTCGCCTCCCTGGTTCTCCACGTTAGGCACATATACAAAAGGTGGAAGCATTGACAAGGAGCACGAACTGTTTGATAAAATACTCATTGCAGGAAATGTGCCTCCATAATCCCCTCCCTTTTTTCCCACATCCTCATATTCAATATGCATGCAAAAATTTGAACATAGTCAAGGCACATGGATGGTTTTGTTGTTCGTATGAAACTGTGGGAGTATAGGCAAGACACGTAAGTTGTTTGAAAGATGTAGCACAGTCAAGGCAAGAGTTTCTTAAGTGGTAAAGTCCACATTAGCTTACATTAGATTTAATTTGAATTTGGAGCCATGTCTAAAGAGAGATAGGAATTGTATTTATTGTTTTTTGACACCATCATCCATACCATGCAATTTTTGAATGTTTGGTTTCCAACTTGTCATGATATACTAAGAATCTAATATAGTTATATGATTGATTTCTTAAAAATTACATATTTTTGACATTCCATCAAATAGTTGGGTCCACGAAGACAAGTTATGGCATGTTTACACAATTCAACTCTGTTAGATAATTGACCCATTTAGCTCAAAATACCAAAGATGATGGCCGTATAAACTCATAACTTTAGACTTAAATTATTTGGATGAAACATCTTGATTTTTCTCAACAAATAGCTCAATGGTGGAATGAACCCATCATCCAAGGTCATGCCATGTTTCCATTCATGACTAATCTTATCTATTTGAATAAAAAATTAAAGACTATTGGAAAAGAAAAAAATCTATTGACAATATTTCAAAAAATCTGAAAATATAAAGATCAACTATTTAACTATATTCAAAAGAAAATAGTAATAATGATTCAATGATACACTACAAAGAATAAGATCTAATTGAGGAATTGGATGACCTCCATAGTAATTACAGAGGCTATTGGCAGTAGGGTATAACAGTTGTGTTAAGAGGATGCCAACACAATCTTCTTCCATAATTTTGTCCTTAATAGACATCACATGAATTTCATGCAAAATAGATGGCACTCTAATTCGTTAAGGTTCAACTATCCTTGAGCATATGCTTGTAGGTAATTGAGAAATTGATTATCTTCCTTATTAAGAGGTTTTGTTTCAGTTGTGTTTGGATCCATGTAAGTGGATGCATAGTTGATTTGAAGCTATCACTTCTACATTGAGACCTTTTTTGCACAGTCAAAATGATTTTCTAAATGACCTACCAACTAACCTCATGTACTACACAAATATATGCAAAAAAAAAACTAGAATTTTGTCTAGTCGACCTTACAAACCTCTTCGTCATACCCATTGCACACCAAGGTACGATTGCTAGTTTATGCCGAAGGCGTATCCTATTTGAAGTGAACCCAGCTCACTTTATCCATCCGTGGTGCAAGGGTTGCAAGATGATTGGTTTCATCTAGACAATTGATTTTTTTGTTGTTTTCATTTTTTCATTCATTTCTTTTTAATTTTCTATATTCATTCTACATTGACTCATCATTGTAATTTTTGATTGACATTACACGACAAAGTATGAAATCAACGTGGGCAACAGTGTAAATATATAGGTAGAGGACTTAACCTGATTTCTCCTTTCGTCCAGACGTGAGAGGAATGGAAAAATGGGGATCGTAGAAGGGAGCCTCTGTGCAGTCTCAGGCTGTCGATTTGCACACTTCCAGCCCTCCTTCCCTCGTGCGAGATGCTTTTCCCAAAAGAGCACAAGATGATGATAATAATGATCCAAAAATTTGGGAATGGGACTCTGTTAGTGGGTTGGAGCAACAACAAAGAAAATCCCTAGGCAAATTAAGCATGCGCAGAGTGTATTAGAAGCACCTTGCGCAAAATGCATGCACTGCAATGATTGCAGGATATGTACACAAGCATAGGTACTGGTCTTGCCACCTCCTCCCAATTTATCTCCATTTTCTCTGCACTCTTTTCCCAGATCAATAATCCTATCTACACAAGATAAAAAACTAGGGGATCAGAGGATTTTACTATATACCTTGAAGAACCTTTTGGTAGCAGTCTGGATTGAGAACCAGATACCTCAAAATTAGCATCATTACAGTGACAACACTGGTGTCATTCCCAGCCTAAAGAAGCAGGATTATGTAATCCTTAATGTCATCATCACTCAACGTATTCCCATGCTCATTGACATTGCAAAGCAAAAAGGAAAGCAAATCCTGCTGTGGCGAAGCAGAACCGCAAGCCAAATCCGTTTTCCTCTTATCAATCACAGTCTGCAAAATTCCATGGATATGATTACTCCCAATTTTGGCTTTCCGGTACACAGTCCGAAGAAAATCCAGAGGAATCTGGAACATTTCGTTGATTAAGTCAATAAAATGGTGATATGAATCAGATTGTTGAGGCCCTTCATCCATGCTGAGAAAAGAGTACAAGCCACAGCAAACAAGCAACGCTTCGAGAGGGGAAACGCCTTGATTTGGCTTTCTCCAAGCCAGAAACGTTTAACGTGGTCACTGATAATGGAGTCCACTCTGCCCACGAATGTTTGTAGAGCTTCTTGCTTTAAGAAAGATGCCGTCTCATGGATTGCAATGATTGTAGGATATGTACAAAATGTTTTGTTCAAAAGCCTTTATCAATTTTCAAGCAAATGCAATAGGTAGGTGTAAAGCCAAATTCCATAACCTTCGCCAAATCCTTCCTGCATGTGCCAAAATGGGAGATTTGGAACAAGGTATGGACACCATCAAAGCATTCTGGTAGACATGTATGCAAAATATGGAAACATAGAAAAGGCAAGTGAGTTGTTTGACATAATGCCTCAAATAGAGGTTATCCCAATGCAATGATTGCAAAAGATGCACAAAATGGATTTCTTTTATTTGAAATTTGTATATATTCAATCTTTTCTAAAATCTCTTCTGAATGATACAATTTGTATATATTCTTCATCTTTTTGAAGAAACACTTCTTGAGCACATGAATCGTTATCTTCATATTTTAAGAGTGGAAAATCATAATTTTCTTAGAATATATCTATCATTTTTAGTAAGGAATCAATCTTGTTTGGCTAATTTTATTTCACATTCTAAACTTTTAGACCACAACCTCTAAAATGTGCAAGGACTCTAGGGTAGATGTATTGTGATTTGGCTATCATGTATTTGGATGCATCTTATTGCCATTCTTTCTTTCTCTTGTTTTTCTTTAATAATTGTCATTTTTCACACCCAAATATACCTCGACCTAATCCTAGAAACAGTTGAGTTCCTTAAAGGGCCAAACATTAGGCAAGGCCATTTAAGCCCTTTTTCAACATCAGATCATATTGTTGTTGGCCTTCAATTTTTGATAGCAAATATATGATTGCAACTATGCATGGCAGACACTTATTTGCTCTATCAATTGTGGAGGCCAACTATGTTTTCTTTTTTTTTTAGATTTTTAGCTTTTACCATGGTTTAGCATAGCTTATCTTGTGCCTTTAGATATTATTAAACAAATTCAAAACATTTACCAAAAATTCTAAAACATTTTGTAATTAAAACACCAAATTCAAGCAACAACATGATCTCTTCTGGGTGTTGCACCAATAGAATGATGGTAATGAATTTTTGTTGCACCCACAAAAGGAAAGCCTCACAAGGCATCACAAGAATATTAGATTGCTTCTCTATAAAAAATTTAAAATTATTCTTCCTTCCTTGGAACTTACATCATCTTTTCAGTGTTGACAATCTATTTTCAAATTGTCCACCTTTAAGTGCAACAAATGGAGAAAAAACATTTCCAACTAGGGATTGAATCCTGATTGTAGTGTATGTGTTGTAGGGACTAGATAGTTGGACACAAAGATTAACAACACAAGGATTGACGTCATACCATTCTTTAAAGTTTTCAAGGCAAGTCAAATCATTTACTAAAGGAATTATTTCACCAAATCTTAGATAGTGAAGTATTTTTGGCACTTTTTTTTTTGTTTGGTGTGATGAGAGCCATCACCTTGCAAGGAGAGGAAACTATCCCAAGTGGTAGAATGAATCCTAAAATTAATGTCAACATCAAATAAATTTTCCTAATCAACACATTACTTGGCAAAAAAACACTCACAACACCAAATGTATCACTAGGTGGGACCCTTGCCAAGGCACTCCAACATCAACACTTGAAAGAGCTACTAAAAATTCAAAATTGTAGAAGGTTGAACTATTTTCCCTTCCAAAAAGCTCCCCTTCTTATTCTTTATCAATAATTATTCGCTATTTTTGTGATGCTTGTTTATATCAAACTCTCCTAAATTCCCCATCTATTCTACTCGGTCATGCACGTGCACTACACAATTGTAAACTATGAAGCTTGATATTTGGCAGGCAAACCCACAAAAGTGGTTTACAATTGGAGTGAGGAAGGAAAAGTTGAAAAAATTGACCCCATGGCAAAAAAAATCATTTTTGGGGTTCAAACGAACCAAAAGAGGGTTTGCTAGAACCTAGGTTCGAGTGAACCCATTTAATGAAATGCCCCACCATTCTTGCCAAAAAAAGACAAAGAAAACCCCTTTTGAAAGGGGGTTTGCTCGAACCCCCCTTTTCCCACATTCCTGCTCTCTGGCACCAAAAAAAATAGAATTTTTTCCCTTCGAAGCTCAGGTTGAGGATGAAAATGGAGGAGACTTCACAAACCCAACTGGAATCAGGTAGTCCTCAGAACGAGATATCCAACGACTATAATTTTAATATGTTTTGGTTTTATTATGTATTTATTTTTTTAGTTTTATTAAACATAGGTTTTTCACCAAAAATCAAGCTCTTTGTTCTACACATGTGGAAAAATGGTAGATTATCACAAAAAAAATTGAAAAATATGAGTGCACCAGATATTAAGTCCTTGATCCAACCAAAAAAAAAATTGAATTTTGATACATACAAAAAAAATTATGTGCTATATGATCTACCTATGTCTAAATTGTAATTGGTTTGAATTTGAAACTTGATTAAGGAAAAAATATTCAATAAAACACTATCTAACCAATTGGAAGCACTAGATATCGGAGTTACAAATCTAAATTCGAAAGAATTAGAATTTTATCTGTTAAACAGGCACAGGACAGCTGAGAGGGGGGTTGAATCAGTTGTCACATAATTCAAAACTTGAAACTTCAACACTTATCAATTCCACAACCACACAATTTTGTTATTAAGTAAAAGCATGTAACACAAATAATAGAAAGTAAATCAACACAATGAACACCATATTTTTATGTGGAAAACCCAATGAGGGAAAAACCACAGTGAGGGTTAACTCACAATATAAAGATTATAAAAAAGAGGCTCACTACCCAAAAGAGGACTCACTGTCCAAGTACAAAGGCTCACTGCCTACAGAAAGGACTCATTGTCCATAGAAAGGACTCACTGTCCAATAGGGAGGCTCACTTCCTATAGATACAAAAGAGAGCAAAAAGATCCACCACAGCAATTAACACATTCGTAGCTTGAATAAGGATTGTAGAAACCTTTAGCTCACTACCTTTAGGAATCCAACACAGTGAAGTACTATTGTCTCAACTCACTCACACACACACACTTTTGTTCTTATGATTTGTGGCTCACTTTCGTCACTTTGCATCACACTGTCATACAATTCTTCACAAATTGACTTGCTTTTATACCATCCTCAACCTTAGAAACTTTCTCCAAGGTCGGCCACAAATACCTCATTTCATAAATTCAAATTAGTCGGCAACTCAAAATTCCTAGAGTGGAAAGGAAAAAGAGTGGACCAATAAAACATTTAACCAAGACCAAAAAATAATGTCTTGGATCAACCACATGCTTCTTCAATTTAATTTTATTCTTTGAATGAAGTGTAAACACCAGGTCATCCAAACCTCATGAAAACACAAATGAACATTGATGTACACGCTTCTCAACAAGAAGATGACATGCAAACTCCACAACATGCTTCCTTATGCACAAGAACACATCTCGAAATTCTCCAAATACATCCGCAACAAATGCAATATGCTTCAAACTCTAAACACCTTTCACCAAACCATCTAGAATGTGCAAACACACACAATAATACTAAAACATGACTTCTAGATCACCAAACCTCAAACCTCTTTTCTAGAGCACATAAAAGACCTTCACAAGACATATCCCAAATCTGCAAGATCTAAAACGAAATAGCGGAGGACTGGGGAGAAAAAACACTTCTATCAATCCACAAAAGACCAACTCTATCAGAATAGTTCACATACCGGTGAACATAACTTTCACATACCATCACACCAGAAGCTAAAACTTAGGATATATCACCATTATCAAATCTTCATATCTATACAAGCATAGGATCAACATAGAAGAAATGTGAAGCACATACCAGAGCATATTCTGAACACATTCATCACTCTGACTTCTCTTCTTTATTAATTTTCTCAAAAGCACTTAGAAACTAATCAACATAGCACATTTGCAATGACATAAAAATAGCTTCATGTACGCACAACATCTCAGTAGCATCTTAGCTATACATGTACAATTTGCAACATATTAAACTGTGTTGTCATAAATGACAACATCACTAGACTAGCTCAAACTTGCAACAATCTCCCCCTTTGTCATTGATGGCAACACATAATGTGAAAAACCATCAAAGACAACATCCTTCACAACATCCCCAAAGAAAACCTTATTTTCCTCTGCAACTATTTTTCGCATGAATTTTCTCTCCCCCTTTGACATCAATGGTAAAGATCAATAACTCTGATCACTCCCCCTTAGGAGCACACACATACTACAAAAATGAAACCATTTCTACTACCCCTGCGAAGTAGACCCATTTATCAATCCAAATAAATAAAGAATCTGTGAATTCACTGGACTGATGCACCTTCATGTGCACTTAGTTCGGAGGGCCAATGACCCCCAACATATCCCTAAGATGCTCAAAAGTATCCTTCAGAAGAGCCTTGGTAAATATGTCTACAATTTGTTCCTTTGTGGTCACATACTCCAATCTGACTTCATTCTCTAACACTTTTTCTCTCGGGAAATGATATTTGATGGATATGTGTTTTATTCTTGAATGCATGACCGGGTTCATTGAAATGTTTATTGCACTTGTGTTGTCATAGAAAATAGAAATAGGCTCATTACACATTACTCCAATGTCTTTCAAAGTTTGCTTCATCCACAATACATGTGTGCAGTAGGATGTTGCAACAATATATTCTTCCTCTGCAATGGATAAAGAAACCGAGTCTTGCTTTTTACTCAACCATGAAACCAATCTTCTGCCAAGAAAGAAAGCACCATCACTGGTACTCTTCTGGTCATGTACACATCTGGCCCAATCAACATCGGTATAGGCACTCAAGGTGAAATCATCACTCTTAGGATACCATAATCCATAATCAGGTGTATCTTTAAGATATTTAAATATCCTCTTTACAGCTATAACATGTGCTTCTTTAGGATTTGCTTGGAATCTGGTAACTAAACATATTGCATGCATAATATATGGTCTAGTAGTAGTTAGATACAGTGGTCCGTCAATCATAGATTTGTATTTTCTCTTATCAGTCTTAGTAGATTCATCATCTTTGCTTAGTTTACATCCAGTTATCATAGGAGTACAAACCGGTTTGGAATCATCCATCCCAAACTTCTTCAATAGCTCTTTTACATACTTATATTATGAAATGAATATCCCTTTATCAGTTTGATTCACTTGTAGACCAAGGAATAAATTCAATTCACCAATCATAGACATCTCAAATTCTTTCTACATCTCCACAGCAAACCTTTTACACATGCCTTCATTTCCACCAAAAATGATATCATCAACATATACAATCAACATTTTATTACCTTGCACTTTGAAGGAAAGATTTTTGTTAGCAGAACCTTTGTTGAATCCTTGCTTTGTCAGGTATCTATCCAATCTTGCATACCAAGCTCTGGGAGCTTGCTTTAGTCCATACAACGCCTTCTTCAACTTACAAACCATGTCTAGTTTTTCAGATAACTGAAATCTTGCAGGTTGTTCCATATACACATCTTCCTCCAATTCACCATTCAGAAAAGCTGACTTATCATCCATTTGATACACTTTGAAGTCCTTGTGGGTAGAAAAATCCAAAAACATCCTAATAGCTTTCATTCTAGCCATAGGGGCAAATGGCTCTTCCAAAACTATACCTTCAACTTGTGAATATCCATTGCATACAAGTCTTGCCTTATTCCTTACAACTTATCCATTCTGTTGAGGGGTTCTTGGAACAAAAAACTACCTTTTATGCCATGTTGTTCACAGAATGCATTAAATTCAACATAAGTTAATTCTCCACCTCTATCAGATCTCAAACACTTGATCTTCATATTTACTTCATTTTCCACTCTTTCTTTGAAAACTTTAAACCTATCTAGATCATGAGTCTTTTCTCTAAGAAAAGCAACCCATGTCATTCAAGTATAATCATCAATAAGCAACATGAAATACCTGTCGCCATTCAGGCTTCCAGTCCTAGTCTAACCACAAAGATCAGTATGGATTAACTCCAACATTCTGGTAGTAAAGTGCTCTTTTCCCTTAAAGTTGCATCTTGTATGTTTCCCCAATTGACAACTTCTACAAATAGCATTACCAAGTCTTGTGATTCTGGGAAGCCCTTGAACAATCTCCTTTGCACTGATTTTGACTAGGTTTGCAAAATTTACATGTCCCATTCTCCAGTACCATAACCAACTTTCATTGATTTGAGATACAAGGCTTTTACCATCAACTCCCTTAAGATGATAAATGTTTCCATGAGTTCTTCTTCCAGCAGCAACCATATCTCCATTTCCAGATTCTTTTTTGATTTCACAGGGATTATTCTGAAACACAAGTTTAAAACCATTGCCACACATCTGACCAACACTCAAAAGGTTATTCCTCAAACCCTTCACATAATATACATCATCAGTATTGTGTACTCCATCAAAACTAATTGAACCTTTCCCATAAATCTAAGCTTCTGAATCATCACCGAACATAACTAAACCACCATCATATTTCTCAAGTTTAGTGAAATTACTCTTATCTTCAGTCATGTGATTATAACGTCCACTATCAATTACCAGTAGTCTTCATCCTGTCTTGCATGAAAAGCGGTAACCAAAGTACCTTCCATCCTATTCCTATTATTCTTCAGAGCCTTCTTGCCTACACATTTTCCAAGGTTAGTGGATACAGATTTACTTTCCAAAGCTAAGAATACACATTCACTATCATCAGTCTCATTCTCAGATTCATCATCATAATTTCCTGCTTCTTCTTTAACACAGTACAGCTTCTTATATCTCTTATCTTTTCTATCCTTATCCTTATAATCCTTGTTCTTCTTATGCACAACTCTATTTGGGAATCTTGAAGCATAATGACCGATATTACCACAACTAAAACATTTAAAGGGTAACATACCTTTATACTTTTTGGTGCCTTTCTTCAACTTCCTAGTGAAGTTTTCTTCCAACTCATCATCACCATCGTTATCCAGTTCTCCTTCAATCTTCATTGCGTTAAATGTTGTTTCAGTCTTTTCTTCCATCTTTTCTTCTTTTCGGAACTTTCTCATCTCAAATGCTTGCAAGGTGTCGAACAACTGTTCTAAAGTGTACTTCTTAGGATCATACATTTCTTCAATAACTGAGATCTTATCACTATAGCAATCCAATAGGGTTATCAAGATCTTCTCAATTATATCTTCATCTGATAGTTTTCCTCCTTGATTTCTAACTTCATTTGCAGTCAGTTCAACTCTCTGAAAGAAGCTTGTAAATTCCTCACCTTCTTCCATTTTTTAGATTTACAAATTTGCGCTTTGCCGCCAGCTTCTTTGTCAATTTCACTCTTTCATTTCCTTTATACATGGCTTCCAACTTCTTCCAATATCCATATGCAGTATCCAAAGAAAGAACCTTAGCTCGCTCATTTTTCAGATAAGCCACTACAAATAGCATACTTTGCCTTCTCATTTTCTTCATAAGCAGAAATCTCATCTACAGTAGTAAGACCACCAGACAAGTAAGTATACTTTGTCTCAATAGCCTTTCAGGTCTTAAAACCAAGAGAGATAATATATCCTTTCATTTTTCCCTTCTAATCATTGTAGTCAGTTCCATCGAACATAGGGATCGCCAACTTATGCGCCATCAGATCTTCCTTAAGCGACTAAGCTCTACACCAAAGAACCAAAGCTCTACAATTGAGAGGGGGGTTAATCAATTGTCACAAAATTCAAAACTTGAAACTTCAACACTTATCATTTTCACAACCACACAATTTTGTTATTGAGTAAAAGCATGTAACACAAATAATAGAAAGTAAATCAACACAATCAATACCAAATTTTTACGTGGAAAACCCAATGAGGGAAAAACCACAGTGAGGGTTAACTCACAATATAAAGATTATAAAAAAGAGGCTCACTGCCCAAAAGAGGACTCGCTGTCTAAGTGAAAAGGCTCACTTCCTACAGAAAGGACTCACTGTCCAACAAGGAGGCTCACTACCTACAAATACAAAAGAGAACAAAAATAGCCGCCACAACAATTAACACATTTGCAGCTTGAATAAGGATTGTAGAAACTTTTAGCTCATTACCTTCAAGAATCCAACACAATGAAGTATTATTGTCTCAACTCACTCACACACACACTTCTTCTCTTATGATTTTTGGCTCACTTTCATCACTTTGCATCACACTGTCATACAATTCTTCACAAATCAACTTGCTTTAATACCATCCTCAACCTTAGAAACTTTCTCCAAGGTTGGCCACAAATACCTCATTTCATAATTTCAAATTAGGTTGGAAACTCAAAATTCCCACAGTGGAAAGGAATAAGAGTGGACCAATAAAACATTTAACTAAGACCAAAAAATAATGTCTTGGATCAACCACATGCTTCTTTAATTTAATTTTATTCTTCGAATGAAGTGTAAACACCAGGTTGGCCAAACCTAATGAAAACACAAATGAACATTGATGTACACACTTCTCAACAAGAAGATGACATGCAGACTCCACAACACGCTTCCTTATGCACAAGAACACATCTCAAAATTCTCCAGATACATCCACAGTAAATGCAATATGCTTCAAACTCTAAACACATTTCACCAGACTATCCAGACTATGCAAACACACACATCAATACTGAAACATGACTTCTAGATCACCAAACTTCAAAATTCTTTTCCAAAGCATAGAAAAGACCTTCACAAGACATATCCCAGATTCGCAAGATCTGAAATGAAACAGTAGAGGACTATGGAGCAAAAACACTTCTATCAATCCACAGAAGACCAACTCTGCCAGAACAGTTCACATACCGGTGAGCGTAACTTTCACATACCATCACACTAGAAGCTAAAACTTAGGATATATCACAATGAGATCACCATTATCAAATCTTTAGATCTGCACAAGCATAGGATCAACACAGAAGAAATGTGAAGCACATACTGTAGAATATTTTGAACACATTCATCACTCTGACTTCTCTTCTTTAAATTAATTTTCTCAAAAGCACTTGGAAACTCATCAACATAGCACATTTGCAACGACATAAAGATAGCTCCATGTACTCACATCTTAGTAGCATCTCATCTATACATGTACAATCTGCAACATACTAAACTATGTTGACATCAATGACAACACCACCAGACTAGCTCACACTTGCAACATTATCCTTCATGGAAAAAAATTTATGCGTTATACGATGAGCATCACTCCTTAAAAATGGTGTTTTCTAAAAAAAAAAAATAGTTTTTGAAGGAGATGGAAAAAGAAATGCAATATGATTCCAAAAATTTTGAAAAAATAATATTTAGAATCTACAGACATAATGTCAAAAATCACTAGTTTGCATCATCTTCAAATTCCTCACAATTTAGCTGCTACAGGTGCCCGAAAGTGAAGATTTAGTTAGAAAAAATTATTTCAGTGTCCAGTTTGGCCAAAAATTGTAAACCAGTATTGTGGGATCACCTTGGAACATATTCTAAATGGTTGAGGTTGTGCTCCCACCAATTGTGATCTAATAGGATTTACTGGTTGAAGGAGACTAAGAGACTCCTTATTTCCAAATTTCCTATCTACTATGAAATTTGAGGTAGATGATATTGTTGAGGTGGCTCTTAATCCAAAATTTTGTGTTGTATCATGATCAGAGGTTCTTTATCCTTTCTTTAGGGGGGTGAAATTGATAGATGTATATCCTTGAATAGGAACCTTCAAGGTTCTCAAGATGACTTCCTTGAACCTAGCACAAACATTAAAGGTCATAAACACTAATTGGATAAAACCAACTCATACATATATATGGACAATTAATAAGACAATATTCTACTTTTAGTATTTCTACCAATGCTTTCAAACTAGCCAGTCACAATCTTGGCTTTACCCTTGTCCAGGGGATGGGTCAAGAAGTAGTAGCACACCTCTAGCTTTTCCTTTATTATCAAAGTTTCATTGGTTGTTGATTTTAGGAAAGGTTCTAGGATGTGTGTCATGATTTCTTTGAGCATTATTAATCTTCACCCTCTTATTCCTAAACATATTATGGGCATCATCGTATCTTGCATTGGCTCTTTCATGGTGATAGATGGAAAATTTGTTGGTTGTTGTATTTTGACCTACAAACATGGTAATATCATTGCTCCCATCTTTCTTTGTCATCTCAATGCTTCCTTGGTAGATCCTTTCCAAATAATATTATTTTTACTTATACTTATTTTTTATGGTTTGAATTTCACCTCTTTGGGTTTATCCTCAATTTATGTTAGCATTTCTTTAGTCACATCTAGAGAGAATAAAGAAAGAGAGAGAAAGGAAAAGACAAAAGAGGAAAAATATAGATGTAAAGTCACATAGAGAGAATAAAGAGGCAAAGATTAGGAGACAAAGATATATATAGAGATAGATATATCAATAGATCAAGAGGGAGATGGGGAGAGAAATAAGGGGAGATAAATATGGATAGAAAAAGAGAGTAAGGGAGAAATAAAATGGAAGACAATTATAGAGAGAAATATGAGAGAAAAAGAGAGATTGAGAAAAATGAGAAACATAGAGATAGATAGGGAGACTCCCTCTCTCTATAACTTCCTATCTTTGTCTTTCTATCCCTCCATCCCTCCCTCTTTCATTCTCTTTCTCTCTCTTTGTCTCTCCCTCTTTCATTCTCTTGCTCTCTCTTTGACTCTCCCTCTTTCTATCTTTGTTTCTCCCTCTCTGTCATCCTCTCTCTCCATATCCATCTCAATCTTCCTCACTATCTCTATCTCCTTACATCCCCTTACATCTCTCTCTTCCCCCTCTATCTTTTCCACTATACCTATCTCTTTGTCTCTCCCTTTTTTTATCCCTATCTCCCCTTCTCGCTCTCCCTATCACTCCTTTTTATATCTCTCTAATTCTCCTTTATCATTTATCTGTTTATATCCCTCTCTCCCTTCCTATATATACATATATATCCCTCTCTATATGTATCTCCATATATCTCTTACACAAACAAACTCCTTGTTTATCTCTCCCTATCTCTATCTATTTATCTCTCCCCCTCTCTATCTCTCTCTCTATCACTATATCTCACAATCGAACTATCTTTATCTCTATCTCTCTATCACTATATCTCACCATCTATATATCTCTATATCTCTTGCACTTCCTATATATCTCTCTATCTCTACCCCTCACTCTCTACCTCACTATCTCTCTATCTTTATCTCACCCTTTACCTCTCTCTACCACTCTATCTATTTGTCTCCCTCTTCCTTTTTCATAACCCAATTTTTATTGCATTTAAATTATAATATGATAAATTAAATTATGAGTAAAATTCAATATGTTGAATAAAATTTTGATATTTTTGAAATGTTTGAAAGAAGTTGACCGTGTTTTGACTATGTGATATTTTGAACTATCTTATACTTTATCATGATTGAATGTTACTGATGAACTGTGTAAGTGCAAGTGTGTACAAATGTAGGAAAATAGGTTGAAGGACAAGAACACAGTTGAGGTAGGATCGTTTATCCGGATTGAATGGTAAGCTTGATGGAATCTGGGTGCACACACCACAAAACAACATGATGTCTACATTTGAAATTTCATATAGGAGATTATATTAATCTGATTCGAAATGATTCAATGATTGAAAAAATGTTAGGCTTGTGGAATTATATACATGTGAATTCTTATTAAATTGTCTATTTTGATCTCGTGTTTTCAAATATTTGAAATAAAACAATAGCATAGTTAAACACATATATGTATGTATGTATTTAAAAAGGCTTACTTAAAGGATAAGAAAACAACTTCATTTAGAAGCCATTAATTGAGTAAATAAAAGTTCATTTTTACTTAAAGTGATATATGTATATATAAACATATATATAAATACATATATATACATATGTATATATGCATATAGATATATATATATATATATAACGTACAAATTTGTACATATATATATATTCCTTATAAATGAATATGGGAATCAAATTTAATAGACATTACTATTGATTTCAATCAAAAATCTAAAATGAGATAATAGAGGAAGAGTGTTCTACCAACTTGTTGAAGGAAAGATATTTGAATGTATAAGCGAGCAACTAGTTAATGGAAATTATGGTATGAAATGACCCCTTTAGTGGAGCACATAGGAGGGTTATCCCACAATAGTGGTTTACAACTTTTGGCCAAACTGGACACTGAAATTATTATTTTTAACTAAATCTTCACATTTGGGCACCTGTAGCAGCTAAACCGTGAGGAATTTGAAGATGGTGCAAACTAGAGTCTCATCACATTTTATCTGTAGATTCTAAATAAATTTTTTCAAAAAAATTAGAATCAGATTGCACTTCTTTTTCCATCTCCCACAAAAACTGGTTGTTTTCAAAAAACTGCATTTTTAAAAAGTGACGCACACCATATAACACATAACTTTTTTTTCCATGAAGGATAAAATTCTAATTCTTTCAAATTTAGATTTGTAACTCCAATATATAGTGCTTCCACTTTTTTAGATAGTTTTTATTGAATATTTTTTCTTTAATCAAGTTTCAAAGTCAAACAAATTATAATTCACACATAGCGTGACTGTATAACACAACTTTTTTTTGTATATATCGAAATTCAATTCTTTTTTTTGTTGGATCAAGGACTTCAATATTTGGTGCACTCATATTTTTCAAAAAAAAATTGATAATCTGTTATTTTTCCACATGTACAGAACAAAGACCTTCATTTTCAATGAAAAACCTATGTTTAATAAAATTAAAAACACAAATACATGATAAAACCAAAACATATTAAAATTATATTTTTTGGATAGCTCGTTCTGAGGACTACCTGATTCCAGTTGGGTTTGTAAA
The DNA here is from genome assembly GCA_007258455.2 of Sequoia sempervirens. Lineage (NCBI taxonomy): Eukaryota > Viridiplantae > Streptophyta > Pinopsida > Cupressales > Cupressaceae > Sequoia > Sequoia sempervirens. The sequence goes on from VDFB02384345.1 coordinate 127,140, forward strand.
TATTCCTCCATTTTCATCCTCAACTCGAGCTTTGAAGCGTAAAAATTTAGGTTTTTTTATGTTTCAAGGGGAGAATGAGGAATAAGGGGGTTTCGCTCGAACCCTAGTTCGAGCAAACCACCCTTCAATAAGCATTCCCTTTTTTTTTGGGTGGGAAATGTGGGCCTAGTAATTAATGGGTTCATTTGAACCCTAGTTCAGGCGAACCCCTTTTGGGTTTGGTCAAACTTGTAGGTTCATTCGAACCCTTAAAACCAATTTTTTTGCCATGGGGTCATTTTTTCTCAATTTTCCTTCCTCCATCAAATTGTAAACCACTATTGTGGCTTCACCCAAGAAAAGAAGGCAAGTTACCCTTTTGGTAACATAGATCCAAAAATCCAAAACTGGAGAACAAGTTGGGATGACTAGCATTGAGGAACATAGGTGGGAAAAGCCGAGGGAAAATCCACAAAATCAGAGGTAATCAATCGTTTTGTTTTGTAAATGCTTGAATTTCTAGTATAGCTTATTCAAAAGCTTTTATGATTTGTTTAATTTTTTTATTCCATTTGAATCGATGTCAAACCATTTGATGATCTTCTATATGCAAATCCATTCAAATGATTTTGTTATATCTTCTGTTATGTGCAAAGGCCATGACAGCCATTCCTTGCTTGCACATGCTCTGTGCATGCTCTTCTAACGACATGAAAGATGATTATTTTATTTTCTGCAAGTTATATGTTGTCGCCACTATTCGTTTATTTCTTGCATTTGTTAATCCTTAGCCATTCACATGGCTAATCGGGTGAAACTAATACCTTGAGAGTTTGGAAAATAATGATTCTTTAATCATTTATTGCTCCCTCTAAGGGTGGAAACAATCCTCCACTATTATCTTTCATGTTATACAATCCATTGTGTGACAGAACCTTATGGTATGTTGCACCATATGGGTGTGAGAACCATTGTAACCGTTCTTGGAACGATGGACAACATCGTTGTCAACCTTGTCGCCTCGTTCGCAGAGAACGATGGCAAAGCATTATGTTGTTTCATTTTTATTAGATGTTATTATTCCATGTCATCGTATTATTATTCCATGTCACCTCGTCTACAGAGGACAATGGTAGAACAATGTATCGTTCCATCTTTATGCTTGCATGTTAAGTATGTATTTTATTCTTCTCTATGAACGATACTTAGATCATCCCTTAGAACGAATGCAACCAAGTTGAGGGTCGGCATGCATAGGCTTCAACCTTGGTGTTGTTAAATATTAAGAAACAATCAACTAGTTGTTGGTCGTTCTATAAAACGACAATGGCATAAATATGTTTATAACAATGAATGTTGGTTCTTCAAACCCTGAGCAATAATAAGATTGTTCTAGTTTATGGGTAAATTACTATTGTTAAAACAACAAGCATGTCGCTCGATTTATTTTACCTTGCATAAAACGATAATAGTATTGTTTATCCCTCTTTATTTATATATATATAATATATATATACACATATGTTCTCAGAATGATAGAGCTTTGAATGAAAGCATAAGAACAATAGTTATGTCATTTCAGATCCTTGACCATGAATGTACTTGAATAACTAAGGTTCCCTAGATGAGACTCGAATAAATGAAACACTAGATAACTTGAAACTGAAACCTACAAACTTCTATAAATAGTGTCGTTATGTTACAAATGATGTACCATCATGAAGAAACTATTTAAATGGAACTATCCTTCTACTTTTTTTGAAAAGGAAATTTTACTCTTTGTGTAATTGTTAAATGATATGACAATCTGTAGCATTATTTGAATGAAAAAAATATGTTAAATGGTTTTATTTTAGAATGTATGCACAAATATATTAGCTTAAGTTAGCACATATATGTGTATGCACATAGACCTTCATCTACATACATACACATACTTGTGACATACCTTCTTTTGTTACTTATTTAATTTATTTTTAATGAATACTAAATTACGTTGAATGTAATCATGTGACATGTGTATGAATTGAATAGATAATTTATTGAACAGATCCTCTTGAATCTTTTTTTGAATTTATTTAAGTAGAGGAATTAAGTAGACTAAATTACTTTTATGTAGATAGGTGTGTAAATATTATTCTCTTTGTTTAGTAGAATAGCAACACCTAAGTAGACTAGAGCACCTCAGGGTAGATGCTACTAGAGGGTAGATAGTTGCTAAGGAACAAACTTATGTTGTTGAAAGTTACCTTTTGGGATGGGTGTCGAAATGGAGTATAGAGGGTATAGGTTTTGATTTATCCAAAACCTATCTTTGTTGTTGCAACTAGTTTTAATACTTGGCCAAGCAGTTAGCCCATTATGTATGTATGGACTTATATATGATAACACTCTCTGCCATTCCTAGCATAGATCTTGCATTTTTTGATCATAGATAGAGATGCATGTTGATATTTGGGCATGCACCAAATTCCACCATGCAGATTGTTCTCTTGCTAAACTTTTCATGCAGGGTCGGGCATTCTTCAAGTAGGAAGAATTCTGGGGAAGTGTAATCTTTGTGGTTGGGCGATAAAGCACCTCAACCATGTTCTCGTCCACCAGAGGAGGCAAGCATCAAAAGGAAACCTTGGATGTTTTCAAGTTATCAAAGGATTATGATATAACCTTCATGTAAAATTGTATATTGTATTGACTTTGTGGCCCAATGAGCCAAGTCAACTTGGATATTGTAATTGACATTTGGAAATGAATATATATATATATATAATGACTCATATTTTAACTATACATGTGTTATTATGATTGAAAATAGCTGCTTAAGTTATGTCTTTTTTAAAATTTAATATTCATAATATGTCATTTGTAATTAATATTTAAGTAGTAATTAGAATGGGTGTTTACATTTGGTATCAAAGCTTAGTGTTCAACTCTAGGCCTTTTGAGTGCACAATAGCCATGACTAGGGGATAGTTGACCCTTTGACCAAAATTGGGTTGTCCTGGGGATTGACCAAACCTAGATTGAATGTAGGTATGGGAAGGTCTTAGTCAGGAAGGAAGAAAGGGAAGAAAGTTAGGACCTTGAACAAGAAAGTCATAGTTGAAGAAAACACCAAGATTGAGGTTCAACCTGAGATTTCTGATGATGAGACTCTAGCTCAAGCCCTCACTCAACCTAAGTTAGAGAGGGGAAAGAAGATTGAGGAGTTGAAGCAAACTCCTAAGATTAAGAAGCTTTCCGCAATCAGAGATTTCCCTTTAGGGTGTGGACCAAACACACCCTTACTACTTAAGGAGGAAAAGGAGACCCTGCATGCTCAACCCTCCTCCTATGAGAAAATTGATGTAAATTCTGACGAGGACCTATAGGAGTGTCCTCTCTCTAAGAATGAGAAAATTGACTAATGTAAAAAGACGCTTTTTTAAATAAGGGCCTATTGACCCACACTTAATATAAATAAAGCAAGATGTTGTTTTTGGTGTCTTCAAGTGAAGAACTCAAAAAAGATGTTTTACTTTGCATGAATGTGTATGTCTTTAATGGATAAGTGATATATACATGTGTATGTAGTGTTATGTGAATGAGAACATTTACTCATAGAACCTAGTGTTAAATTATGGTAGATGTGAAATGTGATGCAAGTCAGGTGTAAGCTAGTATGGCGGTCACCAGAAAAGAGACGGATGGTATTGGATCAGACAATGGACCAAATAAAAGGTTGGATCAGATTCTAGAACTTCTGAATAGGCAAGAGGATCGTATGGATCACATAGAACAAGAGGTTTGAGTGGTACACGAGGACCGGATCCCCAGAAATGTGGAAGTCAATCAAGGAGAAAGTGGTCCAAGAGAAGGCCCTCAAGGTCGAATTGAGGAAGAACTAAGAAAGGATCTCAAAAGAGTAGCACCACCTAAGTTTGATGGTAAATCCATTAGAGCAGGAGATAAGGCATGGATCATTGAGATGGAGAAATATTTTGGACTCTGTGACCTATTTGATCAGACTAAAGTAGCATGGGCTATGTATTAACTTTTAGGAGAATCAACTACTTGGTGGGACAGTGAAAAGATCAAAAGGAATCTTCGGCATGGTGAGATTAATTGGGAACTCTTCCTCCAATATTTTAGGAAGAGATGGCTACCACAGCTCTTTTTCGACAAGAAGGTAACATAATTCCAAAGCCTAGCTTAGGAGAGCATGATTGTGACCCAATACTAGGAAAATTTCACCAATCTATTGAAGTATGTGCCCTAGTATCAAGGAGACGAATGTTTATGTATCTGAAAGTTCATATTGGGACTTAAACCCCACATTGGAGTAGAAGTGGACATGCATGATCCTCTCACTATGAATGAAGTCTTCCTGAAGGCCACCAAACAGGAGTGGAAATTGCAGTAGTTATCCAATTACCATAATAATTCAAATCCTAAGTCACAATTTGGGAACAAGAAGGGAATAAAGGAGAAAATAACCATCAAATCCATAATCTCAAGAGGGGAAGTGAATCACAAGAGAAAAGTGGAGATGGAAATGGTGGAAAGAGCAAGAAGGCAAATAACAACAAAAGCAAAGATGACCAAAAGCATAAGGGCTTCATAGAGGACAAGTCGGGTTCTATACTTGTGGAGGAAATCATTATGCATGTAATTGTCCATGGAAATCGAAGTCGCTAAGGGATGGAAACTATCAGTAACCTCAGCATCATCAGATCCATGTTGCAGTGGATAACAAGCAGGCAGAGTATTAGGCTTCACCAATATAGTTGACAGGTAATCTCTATGGTCGAGTTGTCTCTATTTTAATTGATACCAAAGCTATTAAATGTTTCATAGACCCTAGAGTAATATCAAAGATACCTCTTAGATTTGGATACATGGAAAAATCATGGACAATCCAGTATGGAAATTGAGCAGAGTGGAGGGTAGACACCTATCTCTTTTGCAGCAAGTTAGAGCTTCCAACCTTCCAAAACCAGGTCAACCTATATGTGGCACCCTTAGGCTCATACGATGTAATTTTGGGGATAAATTGATTAATCAAGCATAATTCTATAGTGAACTGTGAGGATAAGGTAGTTAGTTGTCTGGATGATTATGGGAACGAGATCTATGGGATGTAAATTAAGACCCTTAGAACTTAGACAGATCTCTACTATGCAACTCAAAAGGGCTCATTGGAAGGGATGCGCTATTTATGATGTGCATATCAATAACCTTGATAGCAAGAAACTATATCTAAATGACTACCCTATTCTTAAGGAGTCCTGAGATTTATTCCCTAACGATCTCACGAAGTTACCTCTGAAACAAAAATTTGACTTCTCTATTGACCTAGTACTAGGAGCTGAGCCTCAATCCAAAGCACCATATCAGATGACCACCACCAAACTCTATGAGTTGAAGGCCCAGTTAATGGAGTTGTTGAACAAAGGACTCATAAGACCCAGTGTGTCTCCTTGATCAGCACCAGCTATCTTTGTGAAAAAGGATGGAACCTTGCATTTGTGTATAGACTATTGGATGTTGAACAAGGCAACCATTAAGAATTGATACCCACTCCCAAGGATTGATGAGTTGTTTGACCAAATGAAGGGAGCGACAGTGTTCTCCAAAATTGATCTTAGGTCGGGATACCATCAGTTGAGAATAAAGGAAGAATCTATTCCAAAGACTGCCTTGCAAACTTGGTATGGACATTACAAGTTCACTGTGGTACCTTTTGGTTTGATCAATGCACCTGCAGCTTTCATGAATCTCATAAATAATGTGTTTAGAGACTGTTTGGATGACTTTTTTTTATTTTCATAGACGACATCCTAGTTTACTCGAAGTCTATTAAAGATAATGATAGGCACTTATGGATAGTTTTGTAGTGGCTGAGAGAGATCTTTGGGAAGCTATCTAAGTGCTCGTTTTATCAAGACAGGGTGCACTACCGAGGCCATATTATTTCAGCTAAGGGAGTTTCTATAGACCTTGAGAATATCAAGGTGATCGTGGAAGGCCAGTGCCTCAAAATGTGTTAGAATTCCATAGCTTCATGGGCCTCATAGGATACTATAGAAAGTTTGTGCAAGGGTTCTCCCAGATTGTGTCTCCAATCACGTCACTCCAAAGAAAAGGAACATAGTTTGAATGGACCAAGAAGTGTGAGCAAGCATTCCAACTCCTGAAGGAAAGGCTCACAATAGCACCAATGCTAACCATCTTTGATCCTAATGGAAGATTCATTGTAATCAAAGATGCTTCAAGAGAGGGAGTGGGAGTAGTACTAATGTAGGATGGACAAGTGGTAGTGTATGAATCAGGAAAGCCATTTGAGCTCAAGATAGACCACTTGGGATTAAGATACATCTTTACACAGCCAAACCTTAATGTGTGGTAGACAATGTGGTTGGAATTCCTTAGTGAGTATGACTTTGGAATTGAGTATATAAAGGGAAAAGAGAACAAAGTGGTTGATACTCTTAGTAGACAAAGACATCTGGCAGCCATGATCTCAACAAGGTCTTATCTGAGACAGCAAGTGACACAACATTTGAAAGGGGATGAACACTACGAAAGAGTGATGAGCACCCTAGCAAAGAATCCATCAGATCATCGGTTCGATAGGTATGAGATCAAACCAAATGGAATTTTGAGATATAAGAGAAGGATGTACATTCCAAACTCAGGAGAGTTGAGGAAGTTGGTTCTAGAAGAGGTTCATAATGCACCTTATTCAGGACACCCCGAGTCTCTAGAATGATCGTAGAAATGAAAAATCTATACTTTTGTCCTAAACTCTTGAGAAGAATGTAGTGGAGTACATAGCCAGATGCTTAGAATGTCAATGAGTTAAGGCTGAACATGCACATCCAGCAGGGCTATTATATCCTCATGACATACCTGAGTATAAATGCCAGGTGATCAGTATGGACTTCGTACAAGGGTTACCTTTGAGCAAGAATCAACATGATTTTATCTTGGTTGTGATTGATAAGTTGACCAAGGTGGCGCACTTCATCCCAAGAAACCTTAAGGATGGATTGTTGACCCTAGCCAATAAATTTTTCCAGGAGAACTTCCACTTACATGGACTGCCAAAGACTATCATTCTTTATAGAGACACCTGGATGACCCTGAATGTTGCATTGAGAACCAAGTTGAATTTCAGCTCAGCTTACCATCCTCAGACCGATGAATAGATGGAGAGGGTAAATCAAGTAGTCGAATATCTCCTTAGAATGTACTACATGGACCAACAGTATAAGTGGGAAGAATACCTACCGTTGGTAGAATTTTCTTACGATAACTCTTATCACACATCTCTAGGTATGGCACCATTTGAAGCTCTCTATGGGCAGAAGTGTCATACACCCATCAATTGGGATAGATTGCAAAACAGGATCATAGTAGGACCTGAAATGCTCAATGAGGTGGAAGAACAAATGAAAGTTATTAAGAGCAGACTAAAGGAGGCGGCAAACTAACAGAAGAGTTATGCCAACAAAAAAAGAACTCTTAGACAATTTGTGGTAGGGGATAAAGTCTTCTTAAGAGGCATGCCTCATAAAAGTTTCATTTCCTTTGGAAAGTCTTCCAAGTTAGCACGAGATATGTGGGTATGTTTGAAGGCTTGGAAGTGATCAACTCGGTTTCTTATAGACTTACTCTACTACCTACTCTGTCTCAACTTCATAATGTGTTTCATGTTTCTTTGCTTAAGCCATATCATCCTGATGTAGCTCATGTGCTCAATTGGAAAAATTTGTAGGTACATGACCCAGGAGTGGTGCTAGTGGATCCCATTAGAATCCCGGATAGATGCAACAATAAGTTATGAAGCAGAGACATTGCTCAGTTTAAGGTCCAATGGGACCATTATTTAGAAGACAATGTTACATGGGAGGATGCAAAAGAAATAGAATGCTCATTCCCACATTTGCTTTCTTAGTAAGAGACTTGATAATTTTGTTTGAATATTTTGGATTGAATATTATAATGTTTTGGCTTCGAAACAGTATGATATGATGTTGAAAGAGACATATAAGCTCTAATTTTGATTAAATAGAGATCAAGACGATGTCTCTTCCAAGAGGGGAAGGATGCCATAACCCAATCTTTATTGCATTTAAATTATAGTACATGATAAATTGAATTATTAAGAAATTTCAATATGTTGAATGAAAAAATTGATATTTTTGAAATGTTTGAAAGAAGTTGACTGTGTTTTGACTATGTGATCTTTCGAACTATCTTATACTTTATCATGATTGAACATTACTGATGAACTGTGTACTTGTGTAAGTGTGTACAAGTGCAAGAAAATAAGTTGAAAGATGAGAACACAGTTGAGATAAGATCGTTTAGCCAGATTGAACAGTGAGCTTGGTGGAATTTGGGTGCACACACCACAAAACGACATGATGTCTGCATTTGAAATTTCATATAGGAGATTAATTTTAATCTGATTTGAAATGATTCAATGATTGAAAAAAAGGTAGTCTTGTGGAATGATATACATGTGAATTCTTATTAAATTGTCTATTTTGATCTTGTGTTTTCAAAAATTTGAAAGAAAATGATACCATGGTTGAACACATATATGTATGTATGTATTTAAAAAGGCTTAATTAAAGGATAAGAAAACAACTTCATTTAGAAGCCATTAATTGAGTAAATAAAAATTCATTCTTATTTAAATAGTGATATATGTATATATATATACATATTTATATGTATATATACATATAAATATATGTATAAAATGTACAAATGTGTACATACATATATATAATATATAATATATTTATTTATATTTATATTCCTTATAAATGAATATGGGAATTGGATTTATAAGACATTATTGTTAATTTCAAACAAAAATCTAAAAGGAGATAATATGGGAAGAGTGGCTTGCCAACTTATTGAAGGCAAGATATTTGAATGTGTAAGTGGGAGGCCAGTTAATGGCAATTATGATATAAAGTGTCCCCTTTAATGGAGCACATAGGAAAAGAAGGAAAGTTACCATTTTGGTAACATAGAACCAAAAAGTAAAAACTAGAGGAGAACAGGCTAGGACAATGAGTATTGAAGAACAAAGGCAGGAAAAAGCTGAGGGAAAATCCACAAAATCAAAGGTAATTGATGGTTTTGTTTTGTAAATGCTTGAATTTCCAGTGTAGCTTATTCAAAGCTTGTATGATTTGTTTATTTTTTCAATTCCATTTGAATCGGTGTAAAACCGTTTGATGATCTTCTATATGCAAATCCATTCAAATGATTTTGTTATATCTAAAATGTTATGTGCAAAGGCGATGTCGGCCATTCCCCTCTTGCACACACTTTGTGCATGTTCTTCTAATGGCACGAAAGCCACTATTCGTTTATCGTTTGCATATGTTAATCCTTAGCCATTCACATGGCTAATCAGGTGAAACCAATAGCATAAGAGTTTGGAAAGTAACGATTCTTAAATTGTTTATCACTCCCTCTAGGGGGGGCAAAAATCCTCCACTGTTATCTTTCATGTTATACTGTCCACTGTGTGATAGAACCCTATGGTATGTCGCACCATATGGGTGCAAGAACCATTGAAACCGTTCTTGGAACGATGGAAAACAACGATGTCAACCTTGTCACCTCATTCGCAATGAATGATGGTGGAGCATTGTGTCATTCCATTTTTATCAGATGTTATTATTCCATGTCGCCTCGTCTATAGAAGATGATGGCAGAATGATGTATCATCCATCTTTATTCTTGCATGGTAAGTATGTATTTTATCATTCTCTATGAATGATACTCAGATCGTCCCTTAGAACAAATGCAAGCAAGTTGAGGGTCAGCATGCATAGGCTTTGACCTTAGTGCTATTAAATATTAATAGTCAACCGACTATTGGTCGTTCCATAGAACAATAGTGGCATAAATATGTTTATAACAATGAACACATGGGTTCTTCAAACCCCGAGAAATAATAAGATTGTTCCAGTTTACATGTGTCGATTATTATTGTTAAAACGAAAAGCATGTCGTTCGATTTCTTTTACATTGTATAAAACGATATCAATATCATTTAGCTATATATATATATGTTCTTAGAATGATAGAGCTTTGAATGAAATCATAAGAACAATAGTTATGTTGTTTCAAATCCTTGACCATGAATGTACTTGAATAACTAAGGGTCCCTATATGAGACTCGAATAAATGAAACACTAGATAACTTGAAATTGAAACCTGCAAACTTCTATAAATAGTGTATTTATGTTACAAATGATGTACCAGCACAAAGAAACAGTTTAAATGGAACTGTCCTACTTTCTTTGAAAAGGCAATTTTACTCTTTGTATAACTATCAAATGATATGACAATGTGTAACATTATTTGAATGAAAGAAATCTGTTATAATGGTTTTATTTCAGAATGTATGCAAAAATATATTAACTTAAGTTGGCATATAGATGTGTATGGACATAGACCTTCATCTACATACATACACATGTACTTGTGACACACCTTCTTTTGTTACTTATTTAATTCATTTAAATAATGAATATTGAATTACGTTGAATGTAATTATGTGATATGTGTATGAATTGAATGCATAATGTATTGAACAAATCCTATTGAATTATTTTCTAAATTTATTTAAGTAGAGGAATTAAGTAGACTGAATTACTTTTTCGTAGATATATGTGTAAAGATTATTCTATTTGTTTAGTAGAACAGTAACACCTAAGTAGACTAGAGCACCTCATGGTAGATGCTGCTAGAGGGTAGATTGTTGCTAAGGAATAAACTTATATGTTGTTGAAAGTTACCTTCTGGGACGGGTGTCGAAATGGAGTACAGAGGGTATAGGTTTTTCTTTATCTAAAACCTAGATCTTTTGTTGTTGCAACTACTTTTAATGCTTGGCCAAGCAGTTAGCCCATTATGTATGTATGGACTTCTATGTGATAACACTCTCTGTCATTTCTAGCATAGATCTTGCATTTTCTAATCATAGATAGGGATGCATGTTGATGTTTGGGCACACACTAAATTCCACCTTGCAGATTGTTCTCTTGCTAAACTTTTCGTGCAGGGTCAGACATTCTTTGAGTAAGAAGAATTCTTGGGAAGCGTAAGCTTCATGGTTGGACAGTAAAGTGCCTCAGCCATGTTCTCGTCCACCAAAGGAGGCGAGTGTCAAAAGGAAACCTTGGATGTTTTCAAATTATCAAAGAATTATGATGTAACTTTGATGTAAAATTGTATATTGTTTTGACTTTGTGGCCCAATGAACCAAGTCAACTTGAATATTGTAATTAACATTTGGAAATGAATATATATTATGACTCATATTTTAATTAGACATGTGTTGCTATGATTGAAAATAGTTATTTAAGTTATGTCTTTTTTAAATGTAATATTCATAATGTCATTTGCAATTAATATTTAAGTAGTAATTAGAATGGGTTATTACATCCTCTCTCGCTCTATCTTCATTTCTACCTTTATCTTCCTCTCTCCTCCTTTATCTCTAGAGATGTCTCCTCTCTACCCATCCATTTGTCTCTCCCCCTCTCTCCCTCTCCCTCTCCCTCTTACTAGACCTCTATATCTATATCTCTTTGCCTCCCCATCTCTATCTCTCCGCCTCTCCATTTCTATCTCTTCATATTTCTTCATCTATATCTCTTCATATTTCTTCTTTCTTATCTCCTTATATCTCTAACTCATTATCTCTTCATCTCTCTGCCTCTATCTACCCTAGGTGGATATCTCTCTCTACCAATTGACCTCATGTACACCAAAAATTGCAAAAAATATATCAAAACCTTCCCTACTTGAACTTACATAACTCTTCTGCATACCCATTGCACAGCAAGGTGCGATTGCTACTATAATTCTATAATACTACCCCTACAAAATAGTGTAAACCAAGTGAGAAAAAGGTACTCGAAAAGTATGGATTTTTCTCCTAATGGCAAATTTTAAAAGGCATTATATAACGAGTGGAATGATGATTTTGGAGTCGATTAGCGCATTTAGCACGTGTTATGGGGCTGTGCCTGCGAAAGTGGAATTTTAATATATCTAGATTTGGAAATGCTTCTTTTAAACATTTTAAAGCTTAGAGAAAGGGACAAGATTCTTGCAAGTGGCTACTGTACGAAAGGGGGCAAGATCCAGACATTTGCGCCGGTATAGCTATCCGGAGATAAGATATGACTGTGCAGTGCAATAGAGTGGGCTACCACCATGTGCACTGTGCTACCCTTTCTTTGATTCAAAAGCCTCTCTGAGATCAATCCTATTCAGCAACAATACCATGTGATAATTTCTTCAATCGAGACACTTTAGGCAGTGTTTAAAAAACAATTGTTTGTCCAATTCCAGCTGTTGGAATGAATTCTTTATAGTAGCCTTTTGGATAACGATTATTCCATTAATGGACTTACTTACCCCATTTGCTTACTTTAAATGGAGATCATTCTATGTAGTTTGTACTCCAAAAATCTTTGAGCTAAGCAGCAGCAATGGATTGTAGACTGTTATTTGTTGCGGTGGTATTTTTATGCGTAGGAGCAGAGCGCTTGGGACCGTTCTCTTATGTGAACGACGGAGATCTGGGAGATTATATTGTGGAGTACGGAGCTAACTACAGAGCCGCTCCGTTGGCAGCCCGGGGCGGCAATTTCCAGGTGGTCTTCTTCAACACCACGCCGAATGCATTCACACTGGCCATCCGCATGGGGTACTACAGCAATGCTGAAACCATGCGTTTCGTGTGGACGGCAAACAGGAATCACCTTGTCGCCGACAAGGCCACTCTCAACTTCACAAAGAAAGGAGATCTGGTGCTCCACGACGCCGATGGCACCCTCGTCTGGTCAACCAACACCTCCAACAAGGGCGCTGTAGCGATCGAACTCCAGACCAACGGAAACCTGGTGATCTTTGACAAAAAGAACGGAACCGTGTGGCAGAGCTTCGACTACCCCACAGACAGTCTCTTGGTAGGGCAGTCATTAGACATAAGCCGAGTGAAGAAGCTGGTGAGCCGGGCTTCGGAGAAAGACGGCTCGGAGGGGCCTTACAGCCTGGTAATGGAAGCCGGCGGTTTTGCAATGTACGCCAGTTTGCCAAACCCTCTGCCCTACTGGACTCTCAGCTTCTACGACAGTCAAAGAAAGGACTTGTTTGCCATCACGCATACCTGCAAACGGCCAGTTGCGAGTGTTACTTTTCTCAGCGACCCGGAAGCCGAGAATGGGTTCCGCCAGATGATCGAAATGAGGCTGGCCAATGTGAGCGCTCCGCCTCAACAGAGAGCTCCCGAGCTCTGCAATCTCACATCCGATGAAACCTCCACAGCTCTCTACGGCTTCAATACTCCCAGATTTAATACCACATTGTCGTTTGTTAGGATAGATTGGGATGGCAATCTGAGAATGTATACATACTCCCCCCAAATAGAATACAATCAATGGGATACCACATATGAGCGGTTTAAGTGCGAGGAAGGAGTATATGGGTGCGGGCCACCCCTGAAGTGCGGATCCCTTGGGCTCTGTCACAACGGCAGTTGCGTGGCCTGTCCTCAGCCTGACGGACTGAAGGGGTGGAGCACTGAATGCTCTCCTCCGAAGCTTCCAAAGTGCGGTGCCACCGGCAATGCTTCTGTCGACTTTTACAAAGTGGTGGGGGCGGAGCATTTCTCCAACAGATATGTGGCAGGAATTGGGAAGATTAAAGTGGAGGAGTGCAGAAGTAGGTGTTTAAGTGACTGTAAGTGCGCAGCATTTTTCTATTGGCAGGAATCGTCAACATGCTTCCTCACGCAGAGTTTGAATACTCTGCAGCAGTTTGGAAACAGCACGCACCTCGCATTTATTAAATACGCAAAGAATGTTTAAGTAGCTGCTGATCAATCCTAAATAAGAAATGAGAGTTCTGCTTTGTACGTTTGCAACTGATTATATTAGATCAAATCAAGCTATGAATAAATAATATGGCAAAGTTTTCGAAACTTGTGTATACGTTTAATCCTTTTTTAATTGAGAGGATTAAAGAAAAGGATAAAGAAGTTTTGAAACATTTTTTTGTGGAATATGTAATTTCTCTCATATTAAATATAGTATGTTTTACGAAGGATGTGTATTTAATATTATGAGTAATATATGTCGATCATAATTCTATATTATTTTTTATTCTATTAAAGATTTTTATATATTGAGACAAATGTAATGTTTTTATCAAGTGATCAATGAATAGCAATTGTTGAATATTATAACATTCTATTTTGATTTTTTTTACATTCTAAGATTGTGTATTTTAGAGTTTGTATTTTATCTCCATTCATCCCATCAATTTTTTAAATTTGTTGGTATTAATAGTACAAGCTAAAGTTACACAATTTCATTATTTTTGGATTAAAAGTTAAGAATTAAGAAATATTCATTCCAACAAATTCACTTATTTCTTCAACACATTTAATGTTAAACTTAACATTAGGTCTTGATGTCATGTTGTGTCCTAATACCATTTCCTTATCCCATTTCAATTCCCCTTTTTATTTACTATCACTAAGTAATTAATAATGCATGTTACATAAATATTTTTAAAAATAAATAAATAAATAATCCATGTCTATTTATTCCCTACAAATAATTAAAAATCTTATAATCCATTCAATACATCATAATTCTCCGGTTATTTTCTTTTATTTTTAACCCATCCACAACTAATTAGCTAAAATAAATAAATAAAAAGAGCAATTACCCTCACGGGCACTGATGAGCCTCCATAATTTTTATTGGCTATTCCTAGTCAATGAAGATTCTCACTCTTTTCATATTGATCCACCCCACTTTAGTTGTGCATCATTAACCATATTGACCCCACTTTTCATAACTTCACTCTCTTCAATTTTATACCTCTTACATCCATAGTGACCCACCTCACTTTGATTTTGTCATTAGTAGATCTTTCATTATATATGACTTTTCCACTCCTATAGCAACATTTGTTCCCTACCTATTGTTTTATATACATGTCATACATTTAGGATGTTTTTACGATGATATTATTTCTCCATTGACTATTTATGATATTGTTAATATTCTTTATTATGAAATTATTCTTCCATCCCATGATATTCCTATATATCCTTAGATTTTTTTTATGTTTCATTTTTTAGGATTCTAAGAATATTTTTATGTTTGATGTTGTTTGTCTTTTTGATGCACCCCTCATAATATCTTATATCTCAAGACACCCATCTATGAAGACTATCCTATATGCACTTTTATGATAGCCACTTATATATCACCAATAAATCCTTCAGTTGTAATGTCCCATTTTCAACAACTTTATGTTGATGGACCAAAATCCCAAATTCCTAGTATCTTATGTGGCCAAAGAGTGCAAATGAATTATCTCCCTTCTTTCCCCATGCACCTATCAGGATTATAAATCGTATAGGTTACACAAAGTTTTTAGGTTTATACCTATTGGAGTATCATACTTCCCCTTCTTGGTATTCCTTTCCCTTGATCCCTACTCCTTTCCCTTACCTTATCACAGTCATAATTCCTTTTACTAATATGCCTCACTCTTGAAACCTAACCCCCAATGAGTGGTAAGAGTCAAGTTAGTATCCCTAACCCTTGAATTCCAGCTAAAAGGTTGAATTTTGTTGCCTCTATACTTGGGAGATAGAATAACAATCTTCACACTTTCTCATTCATTCAAAGAAAACCCTAGAGATTTCAATCCAAGGATGAAGTAGGGGAAAGAGATCTTGCAATAGGGGTGCCCTAGGGTTTGATTAATGACTAAATATGGGTTCATCACCAAGCTAGGGCTTGGAAAGATGAATGAAATATAAGACCAAATAATGAAACTTAATGATATGCATGAAACTTGAATGAATGACCTAGAAATGTGTATAAATCATAATAGAAGGTCCTGTAAAATCAAAGTGTGCATCTAGAAACTTGTAAAGGCTTGAATGAGGACTGAAAATGCTAATTTTAATGTTGAGTGGGACTCATGTACGCCAGCCTAGGTGATTTAGCCCCAGACTGGGGTTTTTGCACCAAAACTAGAATCTGACAATGCTTGTTTTGAATCTCTTGAAACCCTAAAAATTGGTTGTACTGGGATTCATATGCCCAAGGTGGCGTATCAGTCCTAGTGTGCTTTTTCAGAGGATTAAGATCTTATTCTACTCTCCAATCTCTTCTCTTTCTGCCACACTTTGTTTTCGGATCTAAAACCTTATTTTCAGACCTGTAGGAGACTTTATGTGAGCTTGCAAGTGAGGAGACAACTCCAACAACTTCTTTCAAGATTGTAACCTAATATTCAAAGATCCTTCATGCTCCAATACACCTAGATTTAATCACACATGTAAAGAGTAGAAAAACTTGTTGATTATTAGTGAATAGGGGTTTTCCTTAGTCAAACCCCTTTGAGATAATTAAACCAAATGATGAGATAATGAAATAAGGACATGAAACATGAAACATGGAACATGAAACCTTGAATGATTTCTTGTAAATCTGCAATCTAACATGAAGTGGCCATGAAGAATGTAGATCTAGATCTTGAATATGGATATAAAATAATGCTTGCAAATGGATCTTCAATGCTATATCACAACACTAGCTCAACAACATGCTTGATGCTTGATAATCTTGACATGATGATGGGTCTTGAATTGCTGCAACAATTGATGAAGAAATCTACCCTTGAATGCCTTAGAAATGCTCTTGAATGCTCTCTTGATGCTCTTGTGAATTCTTGGAATGCTTAACTCTTGATTGCTTGACTTGACATCATGAAGGCTAAGTAAAATAATGATTTGAGACCTTCTTTATATAGGCAATCCATCCAAGTTGTCATTTATTAGATCCCAGAAGCCGACATTCATAAAATTTGAACTTAAAACCTTGATTTCCCGCTCAAAATCCTAAAAAGGGGCCAAATGGTACTCATACACCCAAGGTGGTGTATGGGTCCCATATGCCCTTTTTAGAGAGAGAAAATGTCAGGGAGTTCATAAATTAAGTCTATTTGTAGATCTTGTCAATATTTCGGTTGAAATAAGCCTCAGGATGCATTATCTAGGGTCTTAGGGGCCTATTTAAGATGATATTAAGGTCATAATGGTAAGAGGGCTCAAAACTCAATGTGAAGGTGTAAATAAATACATTTTACAACATTAAATTAAGGCAAGATTAGGTCTATTTAGCTTAAAAGGGCCCTAAATCCAATTTAAATGTGTTCAACACATTACAACACTAGACTAAGGCAACATTAGGTCCAAGGGCCCTAAATTTAATGTGAAGGTGTAAATGAATACACTTTACAACACTAAATTAAGGCAAAGTTAGGTTTATTTAGCTTAAAAAGGGCCCAAGACCTAATGTAAATGTGTTAAATACATAACAACACTAGATCAAGGCGGCATTAAGTTCATTTTAACATTAATCATCCCCAAATTAAGTTTGAAAATGTGAACAATGACATTTTTTGACACTCCACCAGTGTTCTCTCCTTTTTGCACTATTCATTCTTACCTAGCTCTGCACGATTAGGAGTGCCATTAATTATAATTTTTGACTTAGTAGCTAGACCAAAAGGTATTTTCCTACCCAAAATAAGCATAAACCCTCAAGGGCTCATGTTCACATGCAATTTCAAGTAAATGATGAAGTAGGTCAACAAGTCAAATCAATCCAAATTGAAGTAGACAAACGGGGCCTATTTACTAGAACACCATGATAATTAGTCACCTACTTCTTGGGTATCATTAGTGTAGTGGTTATATCTTTGGCTACCCATGTTCCATGCATAGATCTAAGCTATTGTATTGAGGGATATCTCATCAACCATCAATTTAAAGGATATCAAAAGGGGGACACATTTAGACAAGGATTATTTACTATTTTCTAAACTAAAACCTAACCACAATCATTCTAATCATGTTGCAAATATTCTAACATTTATATCAAATAATAAAGACCTTTAGATTCATAGGAAGCCAAAGGATGAAAACCCTTTGGGTTCATGAGGTAAAGGATGAAACCCCTTTATCAGTTGCATTATTTCATTAAAGGTCATGAAAAATCTCCCATGGTCATGGAATATAGTTTTATTGACTTCATAGAGTATGTTATTTGCTAAAGGATTGAGCATGAAGGTATATGTTATATATAGCTACTATACAGTTACCACTTCTTTTTAGGGTATTATGCATGTTATTTCTACTATTATTTTATAGCTTTGTAATGTGTTTGTGAGCCATTTAATTTAGGGTTTATTTACTATATTTCCAACTAGGGTTGTACTAATGTAGAAACATATTATAACTATATTTCCAACTAGGGTTGTACTATTGTAGAAACATGTTATAATAGATTTATGTTCATTAAATTATATAAGAATTATGATGTACTCTATCTTTCTCTTTATAGGTTGATCTATGGTTTGGGTTTCTAATAAATCTAGTTAAAATGTTCAAACTTGAAGATATTAAGTAGTCATTAGGGTTAGAGGCTTAGGAGTTTATTCTATTACTTGTTGGTTCACTAGTTAAGAAGGAAAGATTATTAAAACTATTGGTGTACACATAGGCGTACACATGACTTGCTTAAGCCTACTTAGGTGTCTTTACGCTTAGGTATCAAGGAAATGGTCTTTGACACCTCTCGCTATCTTTGTGGGTGGTTATCCTACACCACTCCATGTTGAAGGAGTCTTTCCCTTCATTCATGGGAGGTTAGGAGTCTCACCCTATCTTTGTGGTTGATGTTTTGCCACCACTCCACTCTTATCCACATTTTGTGAATCTTGATTTCCATGTACTTTCCTATTTAAGATTGCTCATTCTATCAATCTAATAAACTAATTATATGTTACATCATTTTGTGCTTGCATAATATCTCTTTGATCCTAAAAATCTACATGGTATTAGAGCAGCACGAAGATAATGCAAGCCATAAGGAAACTAGTTCCTCTTAGATAGGCGCCTCGATGTTTGTCCTCTCACATCATTGAGAGACCCATCGTTGGTTGCTTGTTCTCACGCCCTCTTCAGGCACATTTTCACGCCGCTGCAAGAGACCCCAAATCAGTGAAGGACGCAATCTCTGGTGGTGAACGCTTTTTCCTGTTAGAATTTGCAAGACACATCAAGTGTATGAGGCGATGATTAACTCGTGTTGTGGTGTTTGGAAATCTCTGCGTAGGCATCTAAAATTGTTGTTTGCAAGCCGACCCTGCACATTGTTGGAGGGCATGAGAAGTGTTTCAGTCTACATTGGATCTTATCTCTGTCGGCAGCAGTGAATTCTCCTTTGTTGGTGGCCCGCAAGGGCACTCTGTATGCAGCAAAGACACGCCTTCGTTTGTGCAGTTAAAAACTCTATTTCTCAAAGTTTAAAGTCTCTGTTACTTAGTGAATTGATGTTGAACCAAATAGGCATGGGCGCAACTACAAAAATCTCGCGATCAAGAGTGATGCACATGATATCACAGGCTGAGAGAGATTAACTATAGCCGCATATTTGAGATGGATTGTTCATTTGTGTTGACCTACTTTTGAGTAGCCTTGCAAGGCCTGCAGGTATATGCGCCTATTGACAGCCCATACTCAAGGGCAAGGATAATGGCGGCTCCTCACAAGCAAATCGTGCCTCTGTTTGTGTAGCTAAAAACTCTATTTCTCAGAGTTTAAACTCTCTGTTGCTCAGTGAATTGGTGTTGAACCTGAAATCACTGTGTAAGCTGCTCGAAATTGTTGTGCAAAGGGCGATTGAACCCATAATCATTTTGCAAGCATTGGTAGTGATTGAAGTTGGGTAGAGGCGGCATTTAGAGGCATTTTTTTTCTCACGGAGGACAACAACCATTTAGGGGCATTTTCATATAAGTGTTTCAGATCTGTGATAAGAGAATTGCACATTGCAATCTATGTTAGTTGCAATTTCTCTCTTGATTTGGGGTTGCGATTCACGTCTTCTCTCTGCTTTCTAGCTTCTTTTTTTTTTGCTTAAAGGCATTATTACTATAATTTCTTCTCTCAGATCTGTATTTTTTCGAAAATCATGGATAAAAGTCATGTAACTCTTCTCACTCTCTCAAGCTTTCTCGAGTGGAAAATACAGATGGAGATCACTCTAAAGAAGTTGGGGTTGTATCGAGTCACCATGGGTACAGATAAATAGGAAATGGTTCAACATATGTGATGAGTGTTTTGGTACTCTTTGCATGTCTATCTCTCCTGATCTCTTGTTTCACATTCAGTCTTGTAACACTCCACAAGAAGTTTGGGCCCATCTTGAGCTCCTATTTGGTAAGCAAGACACACTTAGGAGTTATCAGTTAGAGAATGAGCTTGTATGTCTTAATCCTTTTGATTTTGACGGTATCCAAGACCTCTTCACAAAATTCAAGTCTTTGAGGCTTCAATTAAAGCAATGTGGTATTGAAAAGAAAGATGAACAATTGATTCTTTCTCTACTTACCAAGCTTGGTCCTGATTATTCTATCTTTGTTTCTACATTTTATTCTACTAGAGATGCTATGGGCTCCAAATTCATATTGCCCTCTCTTGATGGATTTGCCACATCACTCATGTAAGAACAGTCAAAGTTAATTCAAATGGGGACAATGAAGACATCTCAGCCAAAGGCTCTTATTGCAAATGAACAAAAGTTTTCTCCATCTAAGTCACATAAACAACTAAAGGATCATGTTAAATACATCAAATCAAAAAATCCTTTTTCCTCCTCAAAAGGGAAAAGTTTTAAGGAAAAGCCTACTTGTACTTATTGTAAAAAGCTTGAACATGAGGAAAGTAATTGTTTCAAAAAGGATCAAGATGAGTTAAAGAATCTACTTAAACGAACTCAACTTGAATTGTCCAAACTTAAGGCAAGTGGCTCTTCTAATGTAGCATCTACATCATCAAATAAATCAGAGAAAGGTAAAGATATGGCACTTCTTGCTTTAGCACATCATACTTCACATAAGTGGCTTCTTAATTCAAGGGCTTCACACCACATGGTTGCCTCTAAGGAGTTATTTTCTACATTTGAGCCATGTTCATTTCCTCCAATTCTTATGGGGAATAATGAGTATATGATAGCCTATGGAAAAGGATCCATTGATTTTGGTGAACGGACATTTCATGATGTACTTTATGTTCCATCTTTATCCACCAATCTCCTTTCCATTTATCAAATCACACATACTGGCTCAGGGGAAACAGTTAAGTTCACACCCACTTTAGTGATTATCAGAGATTTGTAGAGTAACACAATCATTGCTATAGGACATGTTGATCATGGTTCTAGAGTGTATTATTTTTCTTGCTTTGGTTCTTCCAACTTTGATGATGGTATGATTATAGATGACACTAATACCTTCAATCTTTAGAAGGAGACTCGGTTTGGTTTTTTAAACCTTGGAGTTGTATCCTCCTCATTGGTTCCCACATCTACTAATATTATCTCTTCTTCATCTCCTACTTCGTCAGCTTTGAGTTTTTCATCATCCTTGGTTTGTCATGATTTAGTACAACAAGATCGACACATATGTGTTACTGACACAGTTGATTGGGATGACTACTTGGCAGGCATATTAGACTTGTTTAGTGAGCTCCATTTTACAGAGTTGGTAAATAGTTTTGATGATAGACATGCTATTATCACCTTGGAGGATGTTGTTCCTCTATCTTCTGATTTTGTTTTAATTCCACTTGTGGTTTCACTACAGCTTCGAGAGATTTCATTGCAGTCTCTGAATTAAGTGCAACATTCAAAGACTTATGTTCTTCTCACTTGGGAAGATATTATGCACCTTTTTGTAGTTTTCCTTCTTCCACAAGGGAGACATGTTTGACTTTTTAGATCACTTTCAGTGTTCTTCATCAAGCATCACTCAAGACTGGAGGATCCATCATCTTATGGGGGGTTCTCTAGTCTCTCTCTTTCTCTCGTATGGGGGGAATATCTCTTGTACTTTTTTGATAGAAGTAGTTCTTAGGGGGTCTTGAGTCCTCCTATCTTTCTGCTTCTTTCACTTGTACATTTTTGTGTCTCTTTTCTCTTTTGCAGAGGAGTTTTGTTCCCACTAGGTTTTTTCCTTTTCTCCGCGTTTTGAGAAAGTTGTTTGTGCATGGGCTCCTAACATCATGGTCTAGTAGTCGAGACCCATCTTTTTTATTCCCACCTAAGCTATGCGTAAGGGGGGTTGTTGGTGTACACATGGCTTACTTAAGCCTACTTAGGTGTATTTATGCTTAGGTGTCAAGGAAATGGTTTTTAACACCTCTCACTATCTTCGCAGGTGGTTATCCACCACCACTCCATGTTGAAGGAGTCTTTCCCTTCATTCATGGGAGGTTAGGAGTCTCACCCTATCTTTGTGCTTGTTTTTCCACCACTCCACTCCTATCCACATTTTGTGGATCTTGGTTTCCATGTACTTTCCTATTTAAGGTTGCTCATTCTATCGATCTAATAAATTGATTTTACATCATTTTTTTCTTGCATAATATCTCTTTGATCCTAAAAATCTACAATTACTATATAAAAATGGATATAATTTAGGCTTTTACTAGATCAAGTTATAGGTATTAGCACAAACATTTGTGTTAGATGCTAGCATCCTTGGTGAAAAGCTCCATATTTTAATGTCAAGTTCCTCATTCTTTGTATTTTTCATTTCTATAGTTAATAAGTTATATGTATTTTTTTGTCAGTAAATATATTTTTACCAATCTATTTACTTTAAGCATCTTAGTTTTTTTTCCATTTAAAAACCATCTTTCTAGAAAAGGGATAATCAATAAGAGTTTAAGGTAACCTTAAACCGTTGATTCGTGTAAGTGTGATAAGTGATGTTTAATCTTAAAAGAACCTTGTTTTTATTTTGTTGGAGTCAAATTTACTTCGTTATAGATAATTCTAAATAAATAAATGTACTTAGTTCTATAAATTATGTTAATTTGAGTGTACTAGTTACTACCAAATGATTCACCAATGTGCTAGAAAATCAAGACCTATTAGATGACTATTTAAAAACTAGAAAATTGGCTATGCATTATTTAGTTCACTTTCACAAATTCAAAATTGATCTCTATGAGTGTGTAATTTGAACATGCACATGGATGCACGAACCTAATTGAAATTTAATGAAGTGTGATTGATTTGCCTTGGAATTTGGACCTACAACAACTAACTAGTAGTGTTGATAAACATCTTTGGGGAGATTGCTAGGTCAAGTGATTCTCCCTTGGCCACACTGGAGCAAGAATCAAAGTCAAAAATTATTCATGTAGCATGCTTATGGTGAAAAGTTTATATATCACAACTCTAAAGATAATGTAATAAGTAAATTGTAGCTCTAACAAAAAAATTAATTGATTCTTATGTGGTCAAAATGAATTAAGGGATTATCCTTTTATGCTTGACACCCTAGCATACAACCTAATTTTTTGTTCTTTTTTCAACTCACAACAACTAGTAGAAAATAGGCATCAAAGTGCCAAATATAAATTTGAATTTTAAAATTTTATGGGTCATTTTCACACATGCATGGACTAGACCTAGGATAAATAAAGTATTGTATGACAATTAGGATTGGTCCATAGAAATATGTATCAAATAAGATTAAAAAAGCCTTAGGTTATTTGCCAGCTTTCAAGCTACAATATGTCACTTGTACATTAGCCATTGCATAAAGGACTACCTAGTTAAAGTAAGAACAACATGAAGGAGAAAAGTACAAGGGTGTGCAATTTTTTGATATAAGGTAAAAAAAGGGGTTTTCAAAAAGGTTGCAACACTTGTGAAAGAGAAAAAAAACAAAACAAAACAACTTTTCTATAGCAAAGCAACAACAACACTACAAGGGTGTGCAGTTTTCACCACTATGTAACTTTATATATATATATATATATTATAGTAACAAAAAAAATCATTATAGAATGATAAATTGTAATGGTATTTGAATTTTTACTTTTTATTAAATATCTTTAAAATGGTGTTAGAATTTTCCTTATGAGTTACAATAAATATATTCCATGTACTTAAAATATAGATGAATTATTTAACAATAATAAATAAAGAACCCTAGATTTAAGAGTTGGGGCTTATAGAAGTAACTAAAATAAGTGCATATGATAAATATATAAAATATAATACGTATCTCTAGATCTAATGGATATTTGGATATGATAGGTGTGGTTGATTGATTCATTAACATATCATAAAACTTGAGCTTGTCAAACAATCACTCCAAGACTAGAAAATTTTATCTAATATTCTACCCCAAGACTAGTAAATTTTATTTAATACTAGTTAGTTATGAGCCTCTTACACTAACCTTGGTGCTTTTGGACCTAAACCCTACATATGAATCTAAACCTTGCATGGAGAAATGATCTACACAAAATTTGATGTTAAGAAATTGCCTTGATTTCTACAACATATATTTTAAAAGGGTGGCGTCGATCTAGACCTGATTAAGGAGGTTTCCAATTGAGAATTGTTCTTCTTTGGTCAAATGCATGCTATTATTTTATGGCTAGTTCAATATTTGAAGACACAACAATTAATCATGCAATATACCTACAAATTTATAATTATTGAGGTTATGTTAATGCTATGCTCATATGATGATGCACTATCTAACGAAAGTTCACTTGCATGATCTAGATGATGGGCCTTGATGATAATTTAGGGCTTATCCCTTTATACAACACCTTAACATACACTTTGAACATTTTCATGCTTAATTCAACTCATGATGGCTAGTTGGAAAGGACATGAACTCAATTTGAAATTTTGAAGTCAAATTCATGCCAAAATTGAACCAAGTTAACAAAAGGTTGATATTGGAGATTATAGCAAAATCTTTAGGATGTTTATATATGGGTTAGGTTATTTTTCTAACTTTCATGCAAAAATACATCATTTTATACAATAGCCATTGCATTACAAACAATTGGAAAAATTAAGGTCAAAGTCCAATAAGTGTAAAGTTTGCATTTTCACCATTGCACCAATACAATGTTCTTTTGAAACCATTAACTTTAGAATTTAATATATAATGGTATTTGACTTTTGTATTCAATTGATATTAACTATTTTTAATCATATTGTTTTTTAAATTAATATAAAATTTTAATGTCATATATAAATAATTATGATAGCTATAAATAATTGAGATTGCTTTTGATAATAAGTACGTACATATTTTTCACCAACATTTCACTCTCCAATCCACTCAAAATAGATTATAAAATATAAACTTAAAATCTACCACATACAATACTGCAATTCATTGTAAATTGATGGTACACTATAATTCAAAACATTGATTTAAAAAAAATCAAAATTATTACTGTCTCAAATAATCAAACCATATCAATTATAAGTAATGGAAAAGCTTGTTAAAACTACTATTTAAAATCAACTTTCGCAATCGGTATTGCTTTTAGAAGTCTCAAGATTTCTGTGGAAGAGGAACCCGCAATTTAATGAACCAGCTGCGATAAGACACTTTTGTCAGAGTAATATTTTTGGGCTTAAATAGCGCTCCTTGACTTGCTAGCTACCTATTGTTTTTGCAACTGAAGTTAAAAAAGTCAAAACCAATAGCGTAAATACGCGGTATACGGTGCAGTATGCCACTTTATCCATCCAGCATTGTTTGCTTGCATAACCAGTGAACCACCGACATATGCGCCATTTGTTTTCTTGGGTCCTATAAACTGACTGGTCTCTTTCACGCAATTAAAAACATTCATTACATTTACGACCCTTATCTTGAGATTAAGTGTGCCACCTAAGGAGACATGTTGGTAAAAAATTCGGACGCAGAGCGTGGAACGATGACTACAGCAATACAACTGCTACGTACACCCCATAGTCATCGTTCAACGCCCCCCGTACTCGCAGATTCTACGTGCATTCCACATTTGGATAACTATCATCTAAAGTTATGGACCTGACTAACCCTGTCGGCTTACTTTAAGTAGAGACCATTCTATGCAATTTGGAATCCAAATAACTTTAGTGGAGGAAATGGATTGTATTTGTAAGCTGTTATTTGTTCTAGTGGTACTGGTATATGTGGAAGCAGGAGGTCAGGGACCTTTCTCCTATGTCAATGAAGGAGACCTGGGGGAGTATACAGTAGAGTACGGTGCTAGCTACCGAGTCACACCAGTAGCATCTGTTGAAGACATATTTCAGTTAGTCTTCTTCAACACCACGCCCAATGCATACGCTCTGGCTGTCCGAATGGGGTACTACAGCAATGCTGAAACCATGCGCTTCGTGTGGACGCCAAACAGACACCACCTTGTATCGGAGAAGGCCACTCTCAACTTCACAAGCCGAGGAGATCTGGTGCTCTTCGATGCCGACGGCAGCCTCGTCTGGTCTACCAACACTGCTAATAAGGGCGTCGTAGGGATCGAACTCCGGTCCAACGGAAACATGGTGCTCTATGACAAAAAGAACAGAACCGTGTGGCAGAGCTTCGATTCCCCCCCACAGACAGTCTCTTGGTGGGGCAGTCATTAGACATAAACCGAGTGAAGAAGCTGGTAAGCCGGACATCGGAGAAGGACGGCTCGGAGGGGCCTTACAGTCTGCAGATGGAAGCCGGCGGCTTTGCGCTCTACGCCAGTTTGCCTAATCCTCTGCCCTACTGGACTCTCAGCTTCTACGGCAGTGAAAGAAAGGACTTGTTCGCCATCACGCACACCTGCGAGCGGCCGGTTGCGAGCATCACCTTCCTCAGCGATCCCGAGGCCGAGAATGGGTTTCGCCAGATAATCGAAATGGGACTGAGCAATGCGAGCGCTCCGGCACAGCAGAGAGCACCCGAGCTTTGCAATCTCACTTCCGAATCGACAGCTCGCTATGCCTTTAATTTTCCCAGGTTTAATACCACCTTGTCGTTTCTAAGGCTGGACTGGGATGGAAATCTGAGAATGTATACGTACTCTCCCGATGCAGAATACAATACTTGGGACATCACATATGAGCGGTTTAAGAGCGGCGAAGGAATATATGGGTGCGGCCCGCCAAAGAAGTGCGGGTCCCTAGGGGTGTGCCAAGACAGCAGTTGTGTGGCATGCCCTCAGCCTGACGGTGTCAAGGGGTGGAGCCCTAAATGCTCTCCTCCAAAGCTACCCACCTGTAGTGGCAGAAACACTGCTTCCGTGGACTTTTATAAACTGGTTGGGGTGGAGCATTTCTCTAACAAATATGCAGCGGGAATTGGTAAGTTAACAG
This sequence comes from Sequoia sempervirens, assembly GCA_007258455.2. Taxonomy (NCBI): domain Eukaryota; kingdom Viridiplantae; phylum Streptophyta; class Pinopsida; order Cupressales; family Cupressaceae; genus Sequoia; species Sequoia sempervirens. Next base: position 154,424 of record VDFB02384345.1, read on the forward strand.
TGGCGGAATGCAAGAGGAGGTGTTTGAGCGACTGTAAGTGCGCCGCCTTCTTCTATTGGCAGGAGTCGTCAACGTGCTTTCTTACACAGAGCTTATATACTCTGCAGCAACTTGGCAACAGCACGCATCTTGCCTTTATTAAGTACACGAAAAGAGTGTAATGGTTGTCTCATCCTATTAAATATACGAAATAAAATAACCGGAATCGTACTCGCCTACGAATTACGGTTTCTCTAAAAACAGGAAAATTCAAAAAATAAAAAACCAGAGACCCCTGTCTTGGAAATTCGTGGATATATATATATACTTGTATTTAAATCAAAGAAATATTGTAAGTTCATTTTCACACTATTTTGTGCTTGAAAGGGCTTTTAATAATTAGTTTTTTTTCTTAATTCTAAACTTTGTTATATATATTTAGTATATTTGTAATGATAAAAGCATTCATTTTGATTAGCTTATTAGTATCTAAGTCTAAATCTAATTTGATTTCATTTGTATATATTTTAAGAAATTGTTTTATATTTTTATTTTGTTTATTTATCATTTTGGATCAAATTTGTAAGCATGGAACTAACCTCAAATATATACAAAAATGATCTCATAACTTGTAATTTCAAATTTGAATTTAGGCCTAAGTCAAACCTCTCTAACTATCCATTATAAGCCTACTTGCACATGGAATTTATTAGCTTTTTGTATTCTCACAAACCCTAATTCATGTGCATTTATAAAAGAATCAATTTGAAATTTAATAGAGCAACCAATAATAGAGTTATTCTAACCATACCAACTTGCATCAAGATTTTAGGCATCACTACATGTTAGCTTGTTATCTTTGACCCTTTTTACCAAATCATTGAATTGTTTATAAGGCTTTGACCAAAGAACCTTTCTAACCTAGCAAACTCCTAAATAGTGTCTATCTACACCACCTCTTTCCAAAAATAAGATCCAACATCAAGGAATGTAAATTTTGAATACCAATTTTTATACAAACCATTTCTACATGCAAGGTTTTGATCTACAAGCAAGTTTCAATCAATTCCATATGTTTGAAAGTAAAGTGGAACGTTAGATAGGAAAACAAATGACATGGGTGTCTATTTGATCATTTCAAGTGCATTAATAACACAAAAATTCAATTTATGGCATTTATTATAAGGAATCTTCATCAAATCTAGAACTAGGCACCTTTATTTTATTTATTTAAATCCAAGCACTTATTTGAGTAGAATTATCAATCTGAGCTCATTAATTATAAGGTAATTTGATTGTCCTCATTGATTATTTATTTACCTTAGATTTTATTTGAAAATATTAGTTATTTGATTCATCTAAGTGGGTAGGATACTATTACTAGAGGTGTAGTTTTGTTGCCCAAGCATCTTGATTCTTTCAAGGTACATTAGACTAGAAAAGTCTCCTAAGATCCCTAAGTTCAACTCTACCAAACTTTGCCATGATTGCTCTCTAAAATTGTTGCACCCAAGAATATCTCATTTAAATCTAAATTGTCAAGTCTAATTACAAATACCAATTTCAATCTTTGTTAAGTGGAATTCATTTTCTCGTGGTGGGGATGAACATAATGTTGCAAAATACTTTTGTTTTTTTAGTGAAAGGGTATTAGGAGTGGTTTTGTATTTTTTTTCTCATCACACTGAACCAACAATGTTAACACATTTTCATGAATGGGCTAATTCTATTGTAGGTATTTTTTTATTACCCAAACATCTCAATCCTTCTGAGCTACATTGGATTGCCAGTCTCTTAAGAACCCTAAGATAAAAAAAAATTGGAGTTATATTTTAGATTTATAACTTCACATAGCCTCCCTTATCACCATCCATACACATAAAGGCTATTTCCAAAAATAAAGGCTTTTTTTAGCTGTATAAGATAGAAACTCATTATTTAGACATGTTCTAGATTATTCTACATTTTTTTAATTACTCTTAGAGCTTCACATAAATGTGTGCAAATTCCAAAGCATAAACCTTACAAGGTCATACATGAGTAAATATGTGTGAGAGAGATGAATATTTAATGACATAAAAATGATTAAATAAAAGGGGGAGATAGATGCATCCTTAAATATAGAGGTGTTATCAAAGAGCCATGTTTTGATCACTGTCAATATTAAAAATATTCTCAAGTTTTAAGTGAGTGTTAAAACTATTTAAGACATTTATGATCACTCTCAACACTAAGTAGTCTTAAACATTATTATTCAAACCACTCAAACAAGTTAAACCATTTAAGTTGTGAATACCTAAAAAAAATATGTATATTGATATCAATAAGGCCATGAAAGTTCATATATAATGTCATGAAAATTCTACATAGTCTCATAAGGCCTATAGTGCCATCATATAATGAATGTCTAAAAAAAGCCATATAGGCATAGAATGATATATATTGGAAAAATTAAAAATTATACATACAAGTCCATATATGTGTACAATGATATACATTGATAAAATACAAATATATACCTACATACATTGAAGGCATCCAAAAAAATCCAAACATAAAAACTATGGATTAGTATTGAACAATCAATGACTCTTCCTCTACCAAGAAGATGGAGAATCAATAATTGAAAGCTCCCCTCCATTAATCATAGCTTCTAAGCTAAAGATTTGTTTAGCTCCACCTATTAATACACTTAAATAGTATACACATTAGTATATAAAATATCTCGTGCACACACACACAAAAATAAAAATAAAAATGAAAAACAAACAAACAAATAATCTCATACTACAAATTGATTATCCTCCTCAATTATCATGTGCTTCTCTTTATCCACCTGAGGGGAAAGTGCATGAAATGGAGTTGTCACCTCCTCAAGTATGACACAAAGGAATAAGAAAATTAGACTAAAGGCGAATATCATTTTATTTGGCTATGTACATGGAAATGGGCAACCAAAAGGGGGTCAAAAGCGGTCATTTTTTAAATCAAGAAAAATTGATCGTGGATGAGAAATTGATGATGGTCACACTCAAAATTTGAAGATGTGACAAGAACATGATTTGTATTTCCCATAATCTAGTTTCAAAACTTTTTTTATTAAAAAAATGGTGGATATTAAGAGCTTAGAATATGGACAGCACAGAAAACGTCCCTATTTTTGTAAAAGAAAAACATAATGTTTTGTGTGCACCCCTTAAAAAAAATTACATTTTTTTTTGGTGAAAAATTAAATAAACTTATTTAGTTTACACCTGATTTTTTTTAATTTTTTAATGAATATATGATTTTTTATTAATTTTCAAAATGGACACATCCTAAAAATTAAAAACATATATCAGGCTCCCCACCCCCTTAATTTTTTGAAAACTAATCAAAATTTAATATGTTTAAAGTGTATATGATCATTCCAGTATGTAAAATTGTAATTTGTTTCAAATTTTGATTAATCAATAAATGACACCAAAAATGCTATGTGCATGGGTTTTTAGCAGCCTTCTCACATTTTCAAGTTAGGAGCAATGACTCAAGATGAATCTAAATGGCTTGTTAGTAGCCTTCTCTTGCCTCCTCTCCTCAATTTTAAATGTAAATTTTCATTTTGGCTCTCTCTTTGATGTCTTGGTTGTCTGTACAACTTTTTACTTGAATATCTTAAGCTCTCTACAACATTCTTTTCATCTCTCTTATTCTTCTTGGCTTTCTTAAGCCTTCTTAGGAGAATTTCTCATACCTGGCCATGCATTCAAATTTTCATTTGAGCTAGACGACAACACATCACACAGTCATCCTCACATCACATTGACATCCTAGAAAAAGACCTCCAAATTTCTTTAATATCATGTTCCTTAATATCTATGTTTTTTATTTTTGTTGTTAAAAAGTCGTTACTATTTTCCTAGTAACAAATTTCTTCACCATTTTGTTTCTTTTAGGTGTTTTAGTTAGTTACTTTTATCTTTGCATTTAAAACTGTTGGTGTACACCTACATGTACATTTGGCTTAAGCCTACTTAGGTGTTTGTGCTTAGGTGTCAAGGAAATGGTCCTTGACACCTTTCGCTATCTTATTGGGTGGTTAGGAGTCTCACCCTATCTTTGGGTTTGACCTCCTATCCTATCCACCTTTGATGGATTTGGGATTCCTTCGCCTTGCCTATTTAAGCAAGGCTCATTGTAATTTCTTATCATCTCTTGCATATCATTTTGGCTTTTTATGTGCTCATACTTTGTAGAAGTTTAATTTGTCTTTCATTTGCAGATCTTGGCTAACATTCTTTCATGGTATCATAGCCATGCAAATGAAAAGGTTCTTATTTTGAGCAAATTTGAGCACTAAGCTATATCAAGGTTCAATTTTCGATATTTTTTTACAATTAGGAGACTATACTAATCTTTTTTGTGCAAAAAAGTTGTAAAAAATCGAAAAAAAAGAAAAAGCAGAGGGTCTTTCAACCCTCTGCCCCTCTACCCATTTTGGGTACAATCTTGGTTTTTGCAGGTTTTTCAAGGAGGTATCTCACCTGCTTAGCCTCAATCTGCTCTTTCTTGGGCTCATAATTTTTTTTTGAAGGCCGGTCTTTTGAGGAGTCTCTGTTCTACAAAGAGCCCTGTTTGGAGAGCTTAATCAGGACTTGCTGAGCCAGGGCAGTCTTTTTTCTTGACCAGAGGCATGTTCATTGGTGACTTGCATTCAACACGCCCAAACCCGTGTATCCTAAGCGGCCACAGTCATCTGGGCGGTTCTTTGTTCATCGGCCTCGTCATATTCCTTCATTGGCATCGGCAGACTTCGTGCCTTCTTTCTTTTTTTGGGGTACCTTCTTCTTCGTTCTAATCGGCGGTTCCCTTTCCGTCTGCTCGACCAAACATTTGAAGCTTCATCAGCCCGAGTTCTTGCCTTTTTCGCCAGCGTTGCCTTTACCCCGGCCGACTAACACTTCCTTTGTCGGCCTGAAGTACTAGTCCGCGTTTTTTTGGTTCGTTCAACCTCTTTCTAGCAGGCTCGTCCTTGCAAAGTCATTAATTTGCAGCTCGCACGGCTTTAAGAGGCATTTTTTGGGAAAGAAGGGCCAGCGATTTGTAGGAAGAGTCGACTTGAGCGTGGCTTTGATGTGCAGCAGCGAACACCCTTCTTCCACGCGTGGGAAGGAGGCATAAAGCCACTCAAAGCCATTTGATGTGGTTTGGAGGCTGCGACCCACGACCTCACAGGCGTTCACTTGCAAGGCACAGCCATTTACACTTCTCAAATCTGCGTTTTGTTTGATTTGAGGCCAATGGAGAAGGAATTAGTTGGATAGCCAAGCCCTGGCGCATACTCACGTGGTTTTTCATCAACCCGACCTGTCCCCTAGCGTGGTTGGCTTTGAATTTTTGTTTGCTACATTTGGAGGCCTTGATCTATAACAAGCCAAAATTTATGCGCCTAATTCACAGCCGTAAGAATTTGCTATCAAATTGGCAATAGAAATTGTGATTGACTAGGCACCCAGGTTAACGCGATTTGGAGGGCGTGAGAAGTTTTTGATTCATTCTCCTCTGATTTCTTTTGCAGCCACGATTTAGCTTGATGGAACTGAAGTAACAGTGGCGGCGGTTGGATCTCACGTGCAGATCGACACAAGTTCAACAGGACTTAGTCAAATATTCCCCTCTCATGGTTTATTAATTGCATTTGTTTTCACAATCTAGTGATTCGTAAAATAAATTGCTATATCACCGTTCAAAATTTTTAACAAAGAGTAATATTCTTTCTTTCTTTTTTTTGCAATGAATGTGACATTTGTAAAATTCACTAAATTATAAAGTGTCAAAATTTGGGGAGGTCTCTTTTTCAATAGTTTTTGGGGGGGCATTTTGTATTTGATTTTTTGCACATTAGACCATGTCTAATCATTGCAAAGTTAAGTGTACTTATTGTGGGATTATTCAACATGGGGATTCATTCTGTGATCACTGAAGTTACACTACGTGATGATAGTTTCACTGAAGTTACATCACCATCGTCTTTAGAGATTATTCATGCCTCACCTACTTTAGCTTATATCGTGACTGATTCTGCAGATACATATGAGTCTACATATCAGGGTCTGTCATCATCCAGATTGACACCTTATGTAGAAGTATTAGATTCACATTAGTTCAGCTTTCACCTTAAATCTATGGTCCATGTTCCTGAATCTTTATCACACGACAACATTGGCTTGGAGATCATTGAGCATTCTTCGAAGAAATCATCATTGTCTTTGAATCATGTACATAAATCAAGGATATTCATCTTTCTTCATGTATATTCCTATCTGGAATGGGAAGATCTTATGCACATTTATGTGGTTCGATTTCTTCCTAAGGGGAGAAATGTTGTTCAACGTTTGTGTATCTAGTCTTACGCATCTACAAGCACTACATCAGGTATCTTGAGGGGAGGTTGCATGGTTTCTCTTCTCTTATCAATTTTGGGAGGAAGCATTTTCTCACATGGAGTTCATTACTTCATAGTTTCTAGGGGGGTTAACATGACCCTCTCTCTTTCTCTCATATGGGGGGAATATCTCTTCTACTTATGTGTTAGAAGTAGTCCTTGGGGGGTTCTGATTCCTCCTATCTTTCTTCTTCTTCCACTTGTACATTCTTTTTTTGTATTGTTTCTCGTTTGGAGAGGAGTTTTGTTCCCACAAGGTTTTCTCCTTTTCTCCATTTGTGAGAAACTTTCTTGTTCTTGTTTGGCCTTGCCCACCTAAGTTATGCTTAAGGGGGGTGTTTTTGTACACCTATATGTACACTTGGCTTAAGCCTACTTAGGTGTTTGTGCTTAGGTGTCTTTTACTTAGGTGTCAAGGAAATGGTCTTTGACACCTTTCGCTATCTTCTTGGGTGGTTACAAGTCTCACCCTATCTTTGAGCTTGACCTCCTATCCTATACTATCTTTGGCTTTGACCTCCTATCCTATCCACCTTTGGTGGATCTTGGTTTCCTTCTCCTTGCCTATTTAAGCAAGGCTCATTATAATTTCTTCTCATCTCTTGAATATCATTTTGGCTTTTTATGTGCTCATGCTTTGTAGAATTTTATTTTGTCTTTCATTTGCAGATCTTGGCTAACATTTTTCAAAAACATATTTTTGTAGGAAAGGATAATTAGTATAATTCATGTATGTTTAAAGCTGCTAAATCAAGTTAATCAAGACACTCTAAAGCATAACATGAGTTTATTATTAATGAAGCATTACCATTGCACATTATGGTGAGATATGATAAATCAAATATTAAATATTCTTTAGTTGATATCACTCTAGCTTAAACATTTACAATAAGATTAGTTGAAACAATTGAAAGTAGATACATCTAAATTAGAACCATTCAATCTAAATATTAGAGCCTTTGACTTAGAGTAGATGTGCCTTAGGTACCATTACTTTTCCTTTCATAATTGATATATGTATTTTAAGCATGTGATGTTAGAAAAGTCATTCTATAATATTTTACTAAGACATTTATAACCTTATATATTATGGTAGATGAGATCTACAAACAAAAGTCTGTATAGATCAACAAATCTTTTTTTACTCATAATGAGATTATTAAAATTATTTCCTTGAAGCTAAGGCATTCATGTTGTTGCAAGATGGACATATTTTATTTCATTATTAAAAGGAAACTTTATAGTTAAAATGACAAATTAAATTTATAAAAGTTGATTCACAAATATTTTCATCTCATGACAAGTGCTTAGCATATTTAATTAATAGTTAAGACTTACATGTATAAGAGAATTTTTGTCTTCACTACACATATACAAAAAACAATTCATTAATTTTGTTTCTGTTTGTGAAAAAAGACATGATATTAAAGATATGATATTTCGGCAATGGTTATGGAGCATACAAAATGCACTGTACCCATGGCTGTTAATAATTGTTAGACGTTGAAAAACTAAATTTTACTGCCAACAATTTGTCAAAAAATTATAGTATTTATATTTATTAACTGCCTCTTATTTTTTCCTCCGTAGAGAACTCCTTTATGGAGTCATAACAAATCAAGCCATATTATTTTAATGACATGGATATTTGCTTTTATAGAATAGATTTTAAATTGCATTAAAACACACATATTTTTAAAAATATTTTATATAAATTTTTACTCTACATTTTATTTTTTCTGAATATACATTTTTTATAAAAAAATAGATATCAAATTGAAAAAAAGCAATAATCTAATATAAAATAATGTAATATTCAATTTTCTTTGACTGAATGGAGAAATTAACGAATGTATAGGTATTCTCTACCAAATTTATTTGGAACTCAAATTTAATTTAATCAACTACTTCACCAATATGTTAAAATATTCTAAAATGATGCAAAGTGATGCAAAGTAAATATCCACGTCATTAAAATAATACGGCTTGATTTATTATAGTGCCATAAAGAAATTCTCTACGGAGGAAAAAATAAGAGGCAATTAATAAATATAAGTACCATGAATTTATGACAAATTGTTGGCAGTAAAATTTAGTTTTCAACATTTGACACTAAAATGTATAACATTTTGATTGCTCTATAACCATTCCCTGGTATTTCCACAATACAAAAATTTCTCAATAATTCATCATTAGAAAAAAAAACAAAAACAAAAACAAAATATCTCTCAAGTATCAACATTTAACCCGCTACATACCATGTTGACTTAACTTCATGAATGTCTGCGCACTACATTTTGCATGCACGAGACATTTACGGTGAACATTTTACAAACTTCCCGTTTCGTTATAAACATGACACGTGGCGGATAAGTTTGTCGTATGTAGCATTGAAGGACCTGTCTACATTTCATGTAGTCCACCATAACATCTTTGACGCCATGGAAGAAATCTAAATGTTCAACTAACATCTTTTGCTGTGTGGTAAAGTATGTATATTGCTCTTTCAATTATTGAAAATAGACTTGCAATTGACAGTCTCAAAATCTAACTTCATCTTACCAAAACAAATATCTAACAATGCAAAATCTCAAGTCATCAGTCATCTTATCAAAGAAGGTACTAGCCACTATTTCAAGATGCTCTTCCTAAATAATATCAGTCACAGGATAACATTGCTGATGACAAGACAATGGAACCCACTTAACATACAGTCGCCTTTAAGCTATCCCTCTTTAGCCTTGAATTAAAGTAGCATAACAGTAAAATGATAATCTTGCTTCATTATTTTTAATATCTCAAACATTTATTGGATCCAAAAGCCTTCAGATCAGTCACACACTCTATCTCTATAGTGAAATAAATCAGACTGATAAAGCTTGGATCTGGATAAAACGGTGCAGGCTGCTGACCTGTTATTCTATTTGCTAAGCAAAGCAAAATAGAATTCACGTCATTATGACGGCTATACTGGTAAGGACTTAATTAAACCGTCTTTACAGTCTTGATGAAGGCAAGATGCGTGCTGTTACCACGCTGCTGCAGAGTATCGACACTCTGCGTAAGGAAGCACGTTGAGGACTCTTGCCAGTAGAAAAAAGCCGCGCACTTACAGTCACTCAAACACCTCCTCTTGCATTCATCCACCTTTATTTTCCCTATTCCTGCAACATATTTGCTGGTGAAATGTTCGGCTCCCACCACCTCGTAAAAGTCGACAGCGACACTGCTGGTGTTGCAGGCGGGAAGCGACGGAGGAGAGCAAGCGCTGGTCCAGCCTTGGAGCCCCTGCGGTTTTGGGCACGCCACGCATTGACTGTCTTCGCATAATCCCAACGATCCGCACTTCTTCGGTAGCCCACACCCATAAAGTCCACCGTACTTAAACCGCTCGTAAGTGATATCCCACGTATTGTATTCTATCTGAGGAGAGTATGTATACATTCTCAGATTGCCATCCCAGTCCAACCTGACGAACGACAATGTGGTGCTAAATCTGGGAGTGGTGAATGAGTAGAGAGCTGTGGAGGTTCCGTCGGAAGTGAGATTGCAGAGTTCAGGTGCCCTCATTTCCGGTGGAGCGGTTTCATTGGCGAGGCGCATTTCCATCATGAGGGGGAAGCCGTTGTCGGCGTCCGGATCACTGAGAAAGGTGATGCTTGCCAAGGGGCGCTTGCAGCTGTGCGTGATGGAGTACAAGTCCCTTATTTTGTTGTTGTAGTAGCTCAGCGTGTTGTACGGCATAGGGACGGGCAAACTGGCGTAGAGAGCAAAGCCGCCGGCTTCCATTACGAAGGTGTAAGGCCCCTCCGACCCATCTTTTTCCGAGGCCCGGCTGACGAGCTTCTCCACTCCGCCTGCCTTCAACGACTGGCCCACCAAAAGAGTGTCCGTAGGATAATCGAAGCTCTGCCACACGCTTTTGTTTTGGGTGTCATAGAGGACCAAATTTCCGTCGGTGCGAAGTTCGATCCCCACAACGCCCTTCTTTGCAGTGTTGGTAGACCAGACGAGGCTGCCGTCCGGGTGGAAGAGCGCCAGATTTCCGTCGGTTGTGAAATTGAGAGTGCTTCTCTCGGGGACGGGGCGGTTTCTGTTGGCCGTCCAGACGATCCGCATGGTCTCGGCTTTGTTGTGGTTGCCCATGCGAATGCCGAGAGTGTAGGCGTTGGGCGTGGTGTTGAAGAAAAGCATCTGAAAAATGGCCCCCGGCTGAGATGCCAATGGAACGGGTCGGTAGTCGGCATTGTATTCGACGGTGTAATACCCCATTTCTCCTTCATTCACGTAGGAAAAGGGTTCCTTGGCGTATGCCTGGACTATTACGAATAACAGAACTACTAGCAATGCCTTAGAATCCATAACTAGAGGTATGACTTTGGAATACAAAGTGCGTGCGATAGATCTGTATTTAAGATGAGTAGAAGTGGTGGGAAAATGAACTACTAACCGAAATTTAGATGGTAGCCATCCAAAATAGAATGGCGTTGCCAAACTTCATCATCAAAATTCACTCTCATGCAACAATCATACTTACATACATATATTATAATCTTGGTTGGCTAAATCTTTCTTGTTGCATGAGGTTGGTCATGAGGTCCCCCCACCCCCGCGGCGTGGCGCGCCGCAGTCAATTTATACATTTACTTTACTTATTACAATCAATAGTACTTTAGAATGAATTATAATTTTTAACATATTACAACAAAAACTAATTTCAATAACACTTATTAAAATAATTTGTGAAAAAATAATACTTAGAAATATGATACTAACATAAAAATATAAACAACTTTCAAATAATTCATAAAACATTCAATGGATAAAATATTTTTATAGTCCCATATTGATGAACATGAATCGTAGGCAAATTTATAATATTCAAATTTAATATCATTTTCTCTTTTTTCATTCATTCATAAAAAAATATTCTAATTTAATTAAATTAAAAATATTAAACAATAATGATTCCCCCAATTAGATTGTGTATCTCTCAAACTCTAAATAAATAGATATCTACAATAATAGTAAGACACAAAGTGATATGACATTATCATATTAAAAAATTGAAACACAACTAAATATTTAAAAAATTAAAACTATCTAAGAATTATTTAATTTTTAATCAACTTGTTATTTTATATGTCATGATCATATATAAAAATTGAAATACAATTAAATGTTCTAAAAAATTTAAGCTATGTAAGAATTATTTAAGTTTTTTATTTACTTAAGATTTATTTTATAATTTTTTTCATTTACCTAGAATTATTTAATTTTTAAAAAAACATTAAAACTTTCTATTTAAATGGTTTTTTTTATAAAATAACTCTTAAGTAAATAAACATAAATTAATGTCAATTTTCTAAACATATGTAATTGATCACCTACCTTATGATTTCCCATGGATAAATTAATTTGTCTAATTATCCAAGAAAATGATATGGTGAATTTATTAGTAATGATAATATTAAATACATCAAATATTCCAACAAGTTCATGTGTTCCTTATTATCTTCCCTTTTTAGTTGTTTGGTTAATATAATAGGAAAAAAATCTACATTTCTCTTCACATGTCTCCAATTAACACTTAGATTCCATAATCTTATGGAATGATAAGTTTGAATTATTTCACCTTCCCCATGATTTGTACCATGATGCTAGCAAATCAAACATAATAAAACATGAAGTAAAAGATATCTAATAACATGCATATATTCAAAGCTCTTAGCCCCCTCTATTGTACTAAAGATTACTTTAAATTCTTGAAACTCGTAGCTCTTTTTCTATACTCTTCCATGCTTTGTTTATTATCCCTTTCTTGCAGATCTAGAATTGTTCTTCTTTCTTTTGTTCATGCTCCATAATTTTTGCTAAGACCCTTTATTGTAGGTTTGAATCTAGTATACTCATAATTTTTTGGTTCCATGATCTAATTTTCTAGCTCTTTAGAAAATTTATCTAACTCTTCTTTTGAAATTATCTCATTTTTTCTTTGATATTTGTGGCTAAACTCACGAGGTCCATTACAAAAGAAGAAAAATTTATTTCTTCTCAAATTATTTCTAGTATAGATGCATTCATCTTCTTTGTAATAATTGGCAGTGTGGTCCTCTAGTGGATGCATGATGTCCCTTCTTATGTGATTCTTCCTTTGAGTTGTTCAAATATGGTGTTTTGGAAATTATTTATATGTCAGTGCTAGTTGTAGCTTTTTCATTTTTGTATTTGTCCACCCTTTATTTTTATCCATTTCAAGTAGTTTGGGAAAGAAAATTTTATATATTTTTGAAATGACAATGTCCTTCAAATATTTTGATAGATTCTAGTAACTTACAAACCTTAAAGTAATTTATTCTACTAATGATCTCAATGTAATTCCTTGAAGTGTAGAAAGATAACCTCACTTTGAATACCTCTAGGTAGAGTTTCATATATATTGAAGCTAGCAACAAGATATGATAACTCCCTGATTTATAGGATGACAAGATCACAAATTTGATACCATTGCAATAACCCTAATGATTATTTTATGTAAAAAATATTTTAATATTTTAATTATAACTTGTAAAAAACCATATTTCATTGCAACTTATATATCAACATTCATAACCCAAAATGAATAATTGAAAATTTAGAAATATTCTTACTATTTCAAGGAATTATAAGATTACATCAAAATACTTTGTAATAATGGTAGGGTTAATAGTTACAATAATAACAAAAAAATTATATTTGCATTGTTGGAATCCACAATAACTAAAAATTATACAAACTTTATGTAGCTATGATTTACCAAGAGTAAAATTCATTAATGACCTTAGAATGAGATCATTTCATAGGTGTAAAGGGATTTCATCCTTGATCATCAAAACCGAAGGGTTTTCATCTTATGATCTCCAGTAGATCTAAGGGTTTCTATCTTTAAATGTGGTTGCTTGAGCACATGTTTAGAATAATTTTGCAAGTGTTTTTTTATGTGGAGAATATGAATAATAATCTTCGATTGGATGTTTTCACTCTGATATCCTTCCAATTAATGATTGGTATGCGATTTTTGCAAAATAACAACTAAGATTACATAAGGAACAAGGTAGTAGAGGATGCAACCGCCACATTAATGAAAATATGGCTATATTCCACCTTTAGCATTATGAGTTCATGTGAAATCATTACCATGTTATTTAAAACTTATTTTTGTATAGGGAAAACCCTTATGCAATAGTTTCAACATTAAAATTGGTCATTAATGGCACTCTAGGGTGTGCAACAAGGAAGATGAGAGTAAATAGTGTGAAAAGGTGAAAATATCAAAAAATTTAGGTTGGAAAAAACTTAAATCTCATGCCACATATTGAGGGTAATGTTTGGGAGTATAGCACCCTAGATACCCAAAATTTTGATCTAATTGAGGTGACATAGTTTAATATGTTGGGGATTAGAGTTTAGGGGTACCATGTATAAGATACTTGAGTTAGGTAAAGGTTGAAGATCCAATATTGAAAAGTAATTTGATGTAAGTGTTGGGGAGTTGGGGTCTAGGTTAAAGGCATATTGGTAAACAATAACACAAAAATATGATAAAACTAAGTAAAAGTGGGGGGATTGAAGGAAAAGGATGTTGGGAAGGAGAACTAAGAAAATAGTGGGGACAAAGGAAACAAATAAACTTAGAAGGAAATTCATGTCACAATAGGAAAGTCTAATATCTCAATAGGAATAAAGGAAACAATGAAGTCATGTAGAACGACATGCTAGGATAGGGACATCTTAACTTTTGATAGGAATAAGGATTAACAAAATGTTGATTAAAAAGGAATGATAGGATGAGAAATTTCAATGTTTTGATGAGAATCTAAAGGAAAGGGCGGAGTTTGAGTAAATGATATGATAGGATGAAAATATATGAAACTTTAAAAACTTGCATACTTAGAAAATTGGAAACACCTACACACTTAGAAAATTTTGAACTTAATGGGCACGTAAGAGATGAAGAGGGAGAAAATATATGCAAACTTTGATAAAGGTAGACATTATAAACAAAAAATAATAATTTTCTCTATAAACATAAATTAATGGAAAATGAGATATTATATTATTAAAATCTTCTAAGTAAATAATTTTTTATTTTTTTATAAAATAACTCTCAAGTAAATATAAAACTTAAGTAATTTTTAGATAGTTTTAACATTTTAAAACATTTAATTGTGTTTCAATTTTTATATATGATCATGACATAAAATAATTCTAAAGTAAATAAAAATTAAATAATTCTTAGATAATTCTAATTTTTAAATATTCAGTTGTGTTTCAATTTTTATATATGATCATGGCATCTTTGCGTCTTACTAGTAGATATTCATTATTTATTTAAAGTTCGAAAAATACAAGTATGCTTATAATCTAATGGAGGGGTTATTATTGTTTAATATTTTAAATTTAATAAATTCATTATTTTATTTTTATGAATGAAGAAAAGAGAGAAAATGATATTAAATTTGAATATTATAAATTTGCCTACGATTCATGTTCATCAACATGGAACTATAAAAATATTTTATCCATTGAATGTTTTATGAATTATAATATTTTGAAAGTTTTTTATATTTTTATGTTAGTATCATATTTCATTTAAGAATTATTTTTTCACAAATTATTTTAATAAGTGTTATTGAAATTAGTTTTTGTTGTAATATGTTAAAAATTATAATTCATTCTAAAGTACTATTGATTGTTGATATTTTATTTTCTTGAGAGTTTTTTAATGAGATTTCAAATTTAAAAAATAACTATAAATAGAAATAACTCTTCATTAAATAAAATAAAAAATGCCTAAATAGTTGTGAAGTAAAAAAATAAATTTTAAGTAAATAAAAATAAAGTATAATGTATATTATTGTATCAATAATTTTAATATTATTTTAAAAGTAGGATAATAATATTGTATAGATATATTATCATAAATGTTATCATATTATGAAAAAGAATGTATATTATTGTATCATCAATTTTAATTAGTGTATTATATTATTTTAAAAATAGAATAATAATATTATATAAATATATTATATAAGTGATTATGAAATCGTGATGTACATTAAAGACAAAAATAACAAAAATATATTTTAAAAAGGAAAAAATTTAAAATAATTCAAAAATAATTTATTATATAAAATTTGTTTCAAAATCTTTTATTATATATATATATTATTATTATTTTTAAAACTTGTTTCATTATATATCTATTATCAAATATTTTTTTAATTAATTATTTAAAATTTTATATTATTTAAACACCAGCTTCTCTAATTAAACTCCCATACACCTAAATAAATCGTTTCCTACAAATAAGCGCGCAAGTATTTATAGGAAAAGATTTTCAACATATTTATTCCCCTATGAAATGTGAAATGTGGGAGTAAAACAAACATAATTTAAACACGAAAACGGAGATGCCATATTTACTGAAACGGAAATCTCTCAATAAAATACTGAAACGGAAATCTCTCAATAAAATACGGAAATGTTAAGTGAATGGGCCCGGCCACCTAAATAGTGTACCATTAGAGTGTGCCGGTTAAGCCCGGCCTGCAAGAACATGCTCATCAAGATCAATAAAATCAAATGCTTATCGATACCAAGCTTATCCACATCGATGTACTTCAAATGTTGACGTCAGAATTTTAAAAAAAACCATCTAGAACGTAACAACTGTCAAGTCTACGCCGCCTAAGGATCACGATTCATGATCACCACGTGTGTTGCATCCATGCTTTATGGGGCTATGAATTTACTGTGGAAAATAAAACTGTCTAGAAAGTCTGGAGGTTAATGCTGAATTAATCAATTCTTTATAGCAAGCACCAAA